>JAGKTI010014281.1:0-11238 GCA_018397915.1 Birgus latro
ACAATACTTATTACTTGTCTTCTTAACACTAAAGTAAAGGAGCATATACAGTGTATAAATTAATAAAGAAAGACAAAAAAGAAAGAATTTAGTGCACATAATTTGCCTTTCGTCAGAGGCAGAAGATCGTCGGCAGTTTGTTTTGTTTTGGAGACGGAGGTGGTGGAGTTCACACTTGAACGTAAATTCTAAAAAGTACCCAGTATTTATTTCACTCTATATTAAGAACTAAACTTAAATGTAATCACTATAATAGACTGCAGTGTAACACCTTTTGTTAGAAGCAGTAGATTCTTTGTCAGTTTGTTTTGTTTTGGAGACAGAGGTGGTGGAGGTGGTTGAGTTCATACTGTAACGTAAATTCTAAACAGTACCCAGTATTTATTTCACTCTATATTAAGAACTAAACTTAAATGTAATCACTGTAATAGACTGCAATGTAACACCTTTCGTTAGAAGCAGTAGATTCTTCGAAGTTCGGCAGTTTGTTTTGTTTTGGAGATGGAGTTGGTGGAGGTGGGTTAGTTCATACTTTAACGTAAATTCTAAACAGTACCCAGTATTTATTTCACTCTATATTAAGAACTAAACTTAATTGTAATCACTGTAATAGACTGCAATGTAACACTTTCAGTAATAATAGTACTGAACTTTAATCATGATCACTACACTGTCACATGCGCACATTTTTTTTTATTTTTTTCTTAGCTTCATTCCTTTACGACTAGAGGTGCCAGTATCACTTCTTTTAAGCTTTGAACCTTCCATGGCAAGGCAGAAGGCAAAAGGAGAGCACTGTTCAGCACTAAATGACAGTAAGAATGGCGCAACTACCGTCTCCAAAAGCAAGCAGCAGACTGGCGCCACGAGTCCGCTTGGCGCCATTTCTCCCCCTACTTTCGCATTTCGGCCTACTTTCATATGTGGTCTCGGCCTGAGTTCGGCTAACTGAAGATTCCGGCTTCTAAAAGTTCGGCTTATCAAGGGTTTACTGTATATATATATATATATATATATATATATATATGGAGAGAGAGACTGACAAGGAGAGTGTATGTGAGTGAGGTGGAGGGGAGGAGAGAGAGGGGAAGGCCAAGGATGAGATGGAGGGATGGAGAGGAGAGGTATATGAGAGCGCGGGGTGTGAGCTGGAAGTAGGGCAATGAAATGGCGGGGGACAGGGTGACATGGAGGCGATTTGTTTGTACCCAACCCTTACGGGATTAAGGCGTCTGGCAAAATATATCTATATATATACATATATCTGTATCTATCTGTACCTATCTATCTATCTATATCTATATCTATGTATCATGTAATGCTGCGTGTGTAAGGGTACGACTTCTCGTCCCTTAGACACGGAGCCTGAAGCGAGGTTCTTTCAAGACTGGGTTGGGATCTTTTAACCCGAGGCGTCCCGACAACATATGGGTACGTTGCAACGATTTGTCATGGTGACACCCGGCAATGTATCCAAATGTTGTGCAATTGCAAAGTCAGTCGTTTGCACATTTTTCAAGTTTCACGGGTGATTTATGGTAGGCATATGTGGGAGACCTTCCTCTACCCACCGTCAGGTGGGGATCCTGCCTGGCCCCACCTGACACCCCTGCCCCCCAACACGCCATTTTCTCAGTAATCCACCTGTTAGCAGTGACCTGGCCAGTGAAGACTTGTCACACCACAGTCTCTTCAATGACAGAATTCTCAGGGAAAGTGATTCCTGAGGTGGAGGACAAACACGATGGGGGAAGAAACAAACAGAAGTGACGAGGTGGTAATGTCGTAAAGGAAGGTGCCATATGTTGATGTGTTTGGTGAGTGAACGACGTTTATATCGCCTATATTATTTTGTGAACCAATATACTCTTGTACTACATATAAATTCCTACCAAATGAATAAATAAATACGTAATTTGAAGTGGCTTAAATTAATTACCTCTCCCATAGTTTGTTTTCTTCGAAGCCAGGTACCCTCTTAAAGAATGAAAAGGTAAGGGTAACTCTCACCTGTAGCAACATTTATAAGCTCAGGAGGGCGATTTCTCTATGAATTTTCGATGTTTCTCACCCAAAGAGGAGGTTTGAGCAAAAAAAAAAAAATCCTAAATTGGTCAGGATTGGGGGGGTGGGGGCAGTGGCGGAAAATCGGCTGGGACATGATGGGTTAATGCATTCAATGGGAACAGGGCATAAAACTCAGGGCAACAAACCTTACACCTATATTACCATGAAGTGCGCAGTGCACACTTTACAAGAAAATAATATTGCACACAGATGAACAGGACCGGAGGACTCGGTGACAGGAGAGTGTGACTGGGGTTTGCTGCAGGGTGAGGCCCGGTGGTAGTGGAGGGCCCAGGCCGGCAGCCTGCGTCGAGAGGCCTTGCGTCATCGGGGCGTCTGGGGGCCTTCATCAGGAGGCTGGCCTGCTGTTGTTTGTCTCGTCTGGGAGTGGTCTAAGGGCCATGGTAGGAGGATGCCCTTCCTCAGGGGTCCGGGGGCTCGGGTCTAGGGGCTGGGCCCAAACAGTGAGAGTAGGTGCGCTTCCCTGCGCTTACCCTGCTGGGCAGGAGGTCATCGATCTCTGTCAGGTGTGGGCTGTGGCAGCTCGGTGTGGCAGAGTCCGACAGGGGTTAGAGCCACCAGGAGTTGAGCCTGAGGGCTAGAACCCCAGACACCAGGAGTCCTTGCCAGGCCTCCTCCAACTGCTGTTCTAGGGGGAGGGTGTTCCTGCTGGGAGAGAGGGGGAGGGTACCCGCAGTCACCCTTTCTTTTAGACCTTTTAGTGGAGCGGCAAGGTGGCCGTCACCTCTCCTCCTTTTATGGAGTTAGAGCGAGGGCAGCTGATGTCCGTCTCCTTCCCTTGTACGGCAAGGTGGCCGTCACCCGGTGTGAGTAGGTGCGGCAAGGGGGCCATCACCTAACCTCCTATTGTGGAGTTCGAGGGCGGGAAGATGCAGGAATGCTAGCCACAGATAGGAGGGTTTGTGTTTTATGCCAGTGGTTGTGGGAGAAGGTGGGGATGTCCCTTGGGAGTGCGGGTGGCTGTGCTTTCCACATGGCTTGGTGAATGCAGTACATCACTTGGTTGGTGTTTGGTGGTGTCGGGGTGGTGGGTAGTGAGGGGGAGGGGGTGGTGGTGTATCGCTTGGGTGGGCATGAGACTTGCCCAGATCGGGTTATGGAGGTGGTGAGTTTGGGCGTGGGTGGGGAGGAATGTGGTGGTGTGTGGGATGGGAAGCGGCAGGTGATATTTGGTGGTGGAGGTGGTGGGGACGGACCGGGTGGTGGGGTGACGGGGGTGGGAGGGGATTTTGCCAGTGGAATGTGGCATGAAGGGGATGGTATGGGTTGTTCAGTAGGTGTGAGGTGCTTAGGACACGGTGGTGTGAGGAGGGGTGGTGGATTAACCTGCTGAATCCCACCGACGTATGATGCATGTCTCTACTTTTTTCAACAGACAGACCCACCGACGTGCATCTTACGTCACTCAATTGCAAGGCCCATTGTGTGCACATTTTTCAACATTCACGGGTGATTTTTGGTAGGCACCTTCCTCTACCTGCTGTCAAGAGGGGATACTGCCTGGCCCCACCTAACCCCCCTCCCTCCCCTCCCCCCCACACTCGGCAATTCACCTGTTATCAGTAACCTGGCCAGTAAAGGTATGTTGCCCCACGGTCTCTCCAATGACGAAATTCATGGTGAAAGTGATTCATGAGGTGGAGGACAAAGAAACAAAGAAGCTAGAGGTAGAAACAAACAGAAGTGATGAGGTGGTACTGTCGTAAAGGAAGGTGCCATATATTGGGGTTTTGGGTGAGTGAACAATGCTTTTATTGCCTATATTATTGTGTGAAAACAAATATAGACTTGTAGTACACATAAATTCGTACCAAATAAATAAATAAATACGTAATTTAAAGTGGCTTGAATTAGTTAACCCTTCCATAGTTCATTTTCTTTAGCCAGGTACCCTGAAAAAGAAGGAAAACATAAGGTTGAATGACACCTGTATCAACATTTTTAAGCTCAGGAGCGCAATTTCTCTATGAATTTTCGATGTTTTTCACCAAAAGTAGAGATTTGAGCCAAAAAACAAAAAGTCGAAAATCAGTCGGGATCTGGGGGTAGGCTGGGTAAAATAACGGTCGGAACTGGGCGGGTTAAGAGTTGCGGAACGCAGCGCACTATGTGGCTCAGGAGAGGTAGCATAGGTGTGCGAGTGAGGTGATGCGGTGTCGGGGGTGGGGGAGGTAAGGATATGGAAGGGAGAGTGGGGTGATGAGGCAGCAAGTGAGGAGGAGGGGATGGGAGATGAGGTAGAGGAGGAGGAGGGGGGTAAGGTATGGGGAGTAGGAGTCAGCGGGAGAGGTGGGGGTTGAGGGGAAGGATGTGGTGGCGTGGCTGAGGAACGTAGGTGGCAGAGCGGGTGGGGGTTTGTTCGCCGTGTATGGTCTAGCGTGTCTATTACGGTAGGTGCGGGGGGTGTCGTGATAGTCAATGGTGACTTGATATGGATTGGGGATGTGGGTAATTGTATAGGGGCCTGTGAAGCGAGGGGCCAGTTTGTGTGGGGTTGGTAGTCGGGCCACCATAACTGTATCTCCAGGCTTGTAGGTGTTTGTGGGTTTGGCGTCTGGCTTCAGATCTTGGTGCTTTAGCAGGTGGTGTAACCTGCTTTTTAGGTGGTGAAGGGGGTTGGACACTGGGAACTTGGTCGGGGATTTGAGGTGCTGTGTGAGGGAGAGAATAAGTGAGGCTTCTCCAAAAACACGCTCGTGCGGGGAGATGCCGTCGTCTCTGGGGCAGGTGTTTAGTCCCCACTGCACAATCTTTACATGGGTGGGCCAGTCTTTGTCTTTAGTTTCTTCTATTCAGGTTCGCACCTGAGTTAAGAGGGTGTGATGGCTCCTCTCACATATGCCATTTCCTTGGGGCCAGTAGGGAAAGGAGTGGGAAATCTGGTATCCGAAGAGGGTAGAAAGGTCCTATCATATTTTCCTGGTGAATTCCGGCACATCGTCAGACTGTAGCACCTGCGGGATCCCAAAGTAGAGGAAGACATGGTGGACGAGGGCTTCAGCTACTGTTATAGTGTGATGTTCCCTGGCTGAACAGGCGATGAGGAACTTGGAGTAGCTGTCTACGAACGTGATTATGTAACGGTAGCCGGCTTTCGGTGGTAAGGGACCTACTACATCCACGGCCAGGAGTTGCCAGGGTTTGTGAGCCGTGATTCTGCCAGCGGGGCCAGAGGTGCGGGTGATGTCTTTCCCGAGGGCACAGGCCCGGCAGGCTTGAACCACTTGTTGGGCCAAGTTGGAGGGGCTTGTGGTCCAGTAGATGTCTCGAAATACCTGCAGTAATTTTTTTGTGCCCAGGTGTATTCCGTTGTCAGAATGGAGATGGGTCAAGGTGTCCAGTGTAGTTTTGGGGTCGAGTACGATGTGGCCTGTCTGTGCGGAGAGGTGATCACCTTGTTCACGGAGTTTGGAAAAGACATGGGTTGGTATCCAGTCTGGTCGATCACGATTTTGCCATTGTTGCACCAGCTTGGAAGCGGGGTGGATGGATTGTACCAGGAAAGGGACAGAATGTCAGAGTTTGTGTGGAGTTTTCCAGGGAGGTAAGAGATTATGTTGTGGAAATCTTCTAGTGTCTCCCTTCATCTGATGAGCTGTGCATTTTGGTTGCTTGATTGTCAGAGCCATTGGAGCGACTGATGGTCGGTGATGATGGTGACCTTAAAGCCAGACAGGTAGGCCCGGAAGTGCTCCAGGGCCCAGACTATTCCAAGGCACTCTCTTTTGGTAGCAGTGAAGTTTTTCTCAGCCTGGTGGAGGGTTCTGCTGGCACACGTGATAATGTGCTCCCATCCTTCTTGTACTTACGCTAGAACAGCACCGATTGCGATGAGTCACACGTCCGTGTATAGGCAAAATGGTAGGTTGTAATCTGGGAAGGCAACGATGGGGGCGGTGATAAGCTTGGTCTTCAAGGTGTAGAATGTGGTAGCTCTGTCCTCTGTCCGTGTGAAAGGCTCACCCTTTTTAATTAGGCCATGGAGGGGCTTAGCAATGTCGGCGAAGCCCTTTACAAACCTCCGGTAATAGGAGGTTAGTCCTAGGAAAGCTCGGACTTCTGTTACGTCTTAAGAGTGGTAGAGGAACATCTGCAATGGCGTGGAGTTTGTTTGGATCAGGGGCAATCCCTTCCTGGGAGATGATGTGCCCCAGGAAGGCAACGGAGCGTGCCGCCAGGACGCACTTGGATGGTTTAAGTTTCAACCCAGCTTGCCTGATTCGCTGGAGGACTTGCTTGAGGCGATGAAGATGGTCGGCCCAGGTCCTGCTAAAAACGATGACGTCGTCTAAGTATGCAAGGCAAGTCTCCCACCTGAGGCCACTAAGTATGGACTCCATGAGACGTGAGAAGGTGGCAGTCCGAAGGGCAAGACGTTAAACTCGTAATGTCTCCCGTTGCTGGTGGAGAAGGCAGTTTTTTCTCTGTCATCAGGGAGGACTGGGACCTGCCAATAACCTGATTGGAGGTCCAGGGTGAAAAACCACGATGCTCCGTACAAGGAGTCGAGGGAGTCATCTATATGTGGCAGGGGCGTGGCGTCCTTGGTGGTAACGTTGCTGAGGCATCGATAGTCCACACAGAATCTCACTGACCCGCCTTTCTTTTTCACTAGCATGACGGGGGAGGACCACGGGCTGGTGGAGGGTGAGATGACACCGGCATCTAACATATCCTAGACCTGCCGGTCCTCCTCTTATCGCTGGTGGGGGTTCTTTCACCGAGATGGTTGGCGAATTGGTGGTCCCTCGGTGTGGATCTCGTGGGTCAGGACAGTGGTGTGGCCTATATCAGTTGGTCCTGATGCAAATAGGTCCTGAAAGTCCAGAAGCAGGTGCCACAGGCCGTCCATTTGGTGGGGAGAGAGATGGGGGGGTAGGGGGGCGGGGGCACAAGGGGGTGTGCAGGGCTCGGCCTCCTCCATTTCTCTCATGACTAGCCCATTTGGTAGTAGGGTAAGGGTGGTGGTGGAGAGGTTAGCAATGTGCACCGTATCACGGTGGGGGGTGAGGAAAGTGAGGGGGAGTAGGCAGGAGGAGAGGGTTCTGGGGGGTAAGGAGGGGGAGAAAAGAATGGGGGTTCCTGATGGCCTGTTTAGTTGCAACCAGGCCTCATGACGAGGGGGGGATGGTGAGGGAGGGTGAAGGTGATGGTAACGGGGAAGGTGAGGGCAGGTGAAGGAGATGGGAAGAGGGAAGGTGAGGGTAGGGGGAGAAGGGGTGGGGAGAAGAACAAGGGGGCAGGAACGCCAGGGGGGGGGGGGGGGGGGGGGGGGGGGGGGGGAGGGGGGAAGGTATGCACGTGCAGATGGGCTGGAGGCTGGAGTCCGGAGGTTTGTTAAAATGGAGTTGCCACCCGTGGCAGTCGATGCATGTCCAGAGCTTTTCAAGAAGATCCAGCCCCAGGTATCCGTCATGCGCACAGCAAGAGGAGTCAAAAATAATGAAAAGGTGCAGTGCAGAGACCTTTTGGTGTGTGTGTGTCTGCACATAGGGCCTGAGTTTCCCCACTTATGGGCAGGGGGCCATCCCCAGCGTCCACAAGATGAGCTGAGGTGGGGAAAAGCGGGCCGAGGGTCAAACAGTGACGGGAGTAAAAATGACTGTATAGGCAAGACCTAGCTGCTCCCGTATCAACTAGCAGCCTCGCCTTGACCTCATTCAGTCTCATCTTGTTGTAGACTGGGGGGGGGGTATTTCTGTGAGGTGGCCCCTGCCACCATGGGGAGGTGCAGGGGCGGTCCTAAAAATCCAGCTGCTGCAGTGAATCGTCGTCCTCAGTCTCCGTTCCCCCGGGGTCTAAGTGGTTGTCTGTGGGGGCGTAGCCCTTGATGCCCTCATCCTCTAGGACCGAGATCTTACAGCGTCCCTGGGTGGTGGATTTCCTCCGAGCCGCTATCAATTGTTCCCTGATGTCGTATAGGGGACAACTGTTGCTACATACGGTGAATTCCCATGGGCTGATGGAAATCCAATTGATGTCTCTTGTGTCGGGGCGCTTGTGTGAGGGGTGGGCCTTGGGGAGGGAGGGTGTTGGTGGAGGGGTTGGCTTGACTGGAGGTGGGCGAGAGGTGCGTGGTGGCGCTGCTTTTTGTGTGGGGAATTTGCTCACAACACCAATCTGCTGTGGGGTAGTATGGGCAGCCAGGAGGCGATGTACGAGCTGGATATCTTTATTCAGGTCTCCCGTTGGGTCATGAATTGTGAAGTGCTCCCTGAGAGCACTAGGGAGAATCCTGACCAGGGAATTGAAGGCATGTTGCTCCCGGGTTTCCTTGTTTCATCCTGGGTATGTGGCGGTGACGAGTCGCCAGGCCTGGACGAGTGTGTCATCGAAGTTTCCGTCATTGATGAGTGAGTCACGCTGTGCTAGAGCTACGACTTTCCCTAGTGAGGGGGTGACTGCCTGAGTTGTAAGTGTGGTGAATTCTGCCCAAGTTAACTCTGAGATAATCTTGGGTGCAATTGTGGCTACTGCTATGTGCAGAATTGGTAGCATTACTGCTATTTTCTGTCTGTCTGTCTCAAAGGCTATGTCTAACAGTGGTTTTACTATTTCCAAGTATGTGTGGATTTCATATTGCTTAGGGTCGAATTTAGGTATCTGGACGTGTGGTTTTGTCGCCATTCTGCCAAAGTTTCCCTTGTTCCCCTGTTGCCACCCACTGGGTCAAGAACCACTGCTGGCAACCAGTGATATGCTGCTTCTGTAAGGGTACAACTTCTCGTCTCTTAGACAAGGAGCCTGGAGCGAGGTTCCCTTTGTAGACCGGGTTGGGCTCTTGTAAGGCATTCAATGGGAGAAGGGCAGAAAACTCAGGGCAACAAACCTTACATGTACATTGCCATAAATTTCAATACTGAGACAATACACAGGGCACACTTTACAAGAAAATAATATTGCACACAGATAGACAGGGCCGGAGGACTCGGTGACAGGAGAGTGTGACTGGGGCTTGCTGCTGGGTGAGGCCTGGTGGTAGCGGAGGGCCCAGGCCAGCAGCCTGTGTCGAGAGGCCTTGGGTCGTTGGGGCGTCTGGGGGCCTTTGTCAGGAGGCCGGGCTACTGGTGTTTGTCCGGGGCCTCATCAGGGGGCCGGGCCGGGCCATGGTTGTCTTGTCTGGGAGTGGTCTGGGGGCAGTGGTAGGTGGGCTTCCTTCCTGAGGGGCCCAGAGGCTCGTGCACAGGGGATAGGCCCGAACAAGGAGAGCAGACGCACTTGTCTGCACCTACTCTGCCGGGCAGGAGGTCATTGGGTGGGGCTTAGGAAGTCACGCCCCGGGGTCCTGGGGACGTCTCAACTGGTCCAATGGCTACGGTCTCGCCATTGAGCCTCCGTCAGGTGTGGGCTGTGGCAACTCGTCGGTGCAGAGTCCAATGGGCTGGGACTGCTGAGGGTCGAGCCGCAGGGCTAGAACCCCAGGCACCGGGGGCCCTTGCCAGGTCTCCTCCAGCTGCTGTTCTAGGTAGAGGATGTCCCTGTTGGGAGAAAGGGGGGAGGATATCTGAGCTGCTGTGGGTGGATTCCAGCATGCCTGGGAAAATCCTCAGGTGGAGAAGGCACTAGGCTAGGGGGCGAGGGATGGTACGTAGTCATTCTCTCCCTGGCGTGGCAGGTGGCCGTCGCCGAGTCCCCTAGGGCACGATTGGTGGAGCGACTAGTGGCTATCTCTCCCCCTGCGTGGCTGGTGGCCATCACTAAGGGCTCATGCCCCTGGCTTCCGATGGGCAGGGTGTGGCTGGTGGCCGTTGCTTGTACAAGGGCACCATGCCCCACAAGGACTACACCCCTCATGCGGTTGGGGGCCGTCACGGGAGTGCAGGTGCGGCTGGGTGGCCGTCGCCGAAGTGTGGCTGGTGGCCGTCACTGGTGTCTCACTTCCCAGAGGGCCTGCAGGGGTGCAGGTGGTGGCCGTCGCTTTCCTGCAGGCATGGCTGGTGGCTGTCGCTTTCCTGCGGGTGCAGCTGGGTGGCCGTCACCAATGGGGTCCCTCCTGACGGTGGCATGGCTGGTGGCTGTCGCTACTCCGAGGGGGGGCACAGCTGGTGGCCGTCACCTGTTCTTTTGAATTTTTATGTGGAACGGATGGGTGGCCATCTCCTGGGTGCGGCTGGGTGGCTGTCACCTGTCCCCTTTTTTGTAAGGTTAGATTGGGGAGTGGCTGGTGTCCTTCTCCTTCCCGTGTGCGGCTGGTGGCCGTCACCCGGTATGGTTTGATGGAGAAAAGCAATGTCTGAGCGGCTGGTGACCGTTTCCCGCTGGCTACATTGGACTAGTAAACTAGCCCTATCCCGAACTTGGCGAGGGCTGGTCCGGCGGGGATGTAGTCCACCATGACTGGGAACTCGTGGCGAGTTACCTGAGGACGAGAGGGGCATGCAGGAAAGAAGCAGGTGCGCCCGTCTTGCACGGAGCCCACGCTGCTTATTTCCTCCCCTCAGGTATCTCCTCCTGGAGTGAGTGTCTCAGCCAGGTAAGGTCTATGGGGTACTTCGGTATTTTGCCACGTATTTTGTGTTTTACCTTCAGTGTTGTGCATTTCACCACTGTCAGTGGCGAAAAAGTCACGTCCCTGTGCCCAGAGGTGGTAGGTATGGGTTGTGGTGAACTGGTGTTGTGGTGTGAGGTGTTGTAGGAGGGAGGTCCAGTGGCTTGTGAATGTAACAAATAGTGTTGAGAATTGGGGTGATTTTTGGAGGAGGCGTAGTAGGTGTAGGGACCCTCGAATGCGTTTTTCTTGCCCGAGGTGGGGGCCCAGATGATGCGGCGGATCTTCATGGCCAGAGATGATGTGGTGGTGAAGGTGGGCCATGGCTGAATGCTAGCCACCGACAGGAGGGCTGGCGTTTTATGCTGGTTGTCGGGAGAGGAGTTGGGGATATCCTTTGGGAGTGTGGGTGGCTGTGCTTTCCACATGGCTTGGTGAATGTGGTATGTAATTGACCCGTCTTTTTTTTTTCACTAGTACGATGGGGGAGGACCACTGGCTGGTGGAGGGTGAGATGACACCGGCATCTAAGATTTCCTGGACCTGCCGGTCCTCCTCAGCTCGCTGGTGGGGGTTCTTTCGCCGAGATGGTTGGCAAATTGGTGGTCCCTCGGTGTGGATCTCGTGGGCCAGGAGAGTGGTGTGGCCTATATCAGTTGGTC
>JAGKTI010014281.1:11564-21874 GCA_018397915.1 Birgus latro
ATTTTTACGACATGTCGGCGGGTCTTCTGGTAGATCAGTAAAGCCTGATTTAATGAAATTCAAATCCTTAAACTGTGCCCTGCACCAGCGAGGATTCGAACCTGGGTCCCTCGGGACTGCAAGCCAACTCTCTACCGATCGAGCTACCGCCTCCACTAGGCGTAATTTACAGGCTGAACAAACTATGTATTAAGAACCAAACTTGCACTAATGTAGCAGAAATTAAATAATATAGGACCACTGAAAGGGCGGGTTGCCACCACGTGCCATCAATGACATTTTAATTTCCGTTTACGATAAATATAAACAATTCACTCTACGTTTTATATACGTATTCTATTTGTATTATTTATATTACGGTATATGACATTACTATGATTGACAGTTTCACACAGAAGTGTAGATATTTGACAAAGAAAAATATGCTTTTTAAACAGCGCGGGGAATGTGTTTGTCCAAAGCGAAGAGCCATCTAGCGGAATACTTGGCTTTTCAGAAGCACCCCATTGCTTGACGAATGCAGAATGACTGAAGTTGTCCCACCCCGCCAGGTATATAACCACACTTATGCAGGATCCCTCCGCAGTTCTCAGGTGAACCCAGGGGGCGCGACACAGTTCCTACGTCAGTAACGTCAGACCCAGTGTACATTCGTACTGCAACTCAACCATAGGGTTGTTGGACAGAATTTCAGGCCTAACATCAGCGGACAAGACACCCTACCTGGATCTTTTTATGGACGTGTGTGTGGAGCAGGTGAGACTGGACACCCTCCTCCGCAAGCTTCACAAGCTGAAACAGCAGGAAAAGAAAAGTTGGGCGGCGTATTGGGCGATGCCTTGGCATACACCTGCCGAAAGGCTTGCTCATGGACACTACGAATTTTTGCTTAAAAACCTCGTCAAATCAGACACAGACGCCTATAAGAATTACCTTCTTGTTGATGAAGACTTCCTCATAGAACATCTGGGACGCACTGCAGCCCGCATTGAAAAACAACTCACCTTCTGGAGGCGCCCAGTACAGCTAGGACTGCGTTTGGCCATTACCCTGCCGACGGGCAGCCTCGTTGCTAAACCACTCGTGCGCTGATGCCATATCGGGCAGCACTCGTTTAGCTATCGTCCAGCATTCAATCAGGTGAACGATTTGCCTGGCAGCTATCGTGCAGCTGTTGTGCCCGATCACCGCACGAGTGCTGCCCGACCTAAAACGAAAGCTGCACAAATGCTGCTCTATAGCTGGACGATCGTTGAGATTGCTGCACGATGTCTAAAGTACTCCTGCCCGATCTATGCAGCGATCACTGGCCACGCTGAGTCCTACACGAAAAATAAGCATTGCGCTTATTTTTCGTCCACCATGCTGACTATCGGCCAACACTTTTTTTTGCACGGGTTTCCCCAAACGATGACTAGACAATGTGCAACGATTATGAACTCCAGTGATGCACGAATGGCAGTCGCGTTCAAGATCGCGTATGTGTAAAAGGGCCCTAAGGTTATTCTCCTCTCCCCCAATCAGAAACTCAGGCCATCCCTGTTCAGTGGCCTCTTAGGGGGAAGATATGATGTGAGTGAAGTAGTCTTTTTATAGTGCTTTGCCTCTATATGTCTCAGCCAGTGAGGGCAGGATGGGTTAGAGAAGGCAAAGGAACAGGAATTCAATTTGCTCCCAGCGTAAAAAAGTAAATAAATAAAACGAGCACTTCTTAAAAAAAGGGGGGAGGGATAATCAGGCAGATGTTCAAATATTGGCTGGGACTGTGCACATACGAGCATTCCGCTCGTATTTAGAATTAAAACACTTGAGATTGATCGACACCGTTTTGAAATTGTGTAATCTCCCGCCAACTCTTCCTTCATTCACATAAATGATTTTTTATAAATCTCTTGAATTATATATATGTCTTTTGTTTAATTCCATTAGTAAGCACACTTAGAAATATGTTTTTTTATTGATCTAATTCGGTTTTTGTGTTTTTTCTTTTTACTGAGATAATTTTGATGTTGTATGATCCGTATATAAGGAACAACATAGCGGCAGGTGTTGCTTGGATTTGAATCTTGCGGCGTTGTCAGGTAATTCAATTTTTAACCTTGTTGTAAGCTTTTTTTGCTCTGTTGACGAAGTATTTTACCGTATATTTAATGTATACTGTACGTTGTCTTCATTGCTACACTGGTTGGAGTAAATGGTAATTTTTTGTGGAACCATTCGATATCGGTATTGGTTGGACGCCTAGACCCGCCTGCTGGCCTTTGTTTATTGTAGAAACTGTTTTATGGCCAGTATATTTTGGCCCAGGAGACTGGCCAGGTAAAATGGGTGGGCTGTTAGGTTAGTAAAAACTCCAGAAATACTGTAGGCTGTATAACTTTCTACGTAGAATAACGTTCTTCATAACAGAATAACACTCGTCAGCCCAGGGCCGCCCAGAGCCTTGTAACCCGGGGCTGTTGCCCAGAAAGCAGCTGAATCTGACACTTTATCACATTGCTTACTAGGCTTAGGCTGCCAGATGTAGTGGTGTTTAGTTTGACAGGTGTACTCAAAGAATTAGGTAAAAGCGAGAGTTACTCTGTCAGGCATTCTGGTCTGTCAAGAAACCTCTTAGCAAAAATATTTCATCCCTGAAGATTTTGTTATTGACTAATTTGCCACGGGTATAAATTTGTTTGTTTTTGTTTGTGTAGGTTACATGTACTGTATTTACACAAACTTTTCGATTTTGAAAATTATCAACTGACCCCATCTCATGTACTTTGAATGTCTTTTATGGTCATTTTTATTTCCAGCCCCTCCTGTGGCAAAAACAGGCATTTCTGACGGAAGTGACTGTAAAAAAATTGGTCAAAACTCATGAAAAAAACATCAGAAAAAACAGAGAATACCAAAAGTGGGTAGAGCACCTACCTGGGGGGGTTGGGGGTTGATCCCTAGAATGCTGCCAGTGCAGTGTGGTAGTAGGTATGGGATATGCCTTTGCAGTGGCTCCCACTTGCTTTATTTATGTGTGTTCTCACCTAATTGTATCATTACACGAATGGGTCAAGTTCAAACTGTCCTGTGCATTAAACCATGTTTATCATAGGCTACATATCTTTAAAGTTATTAATAGTTTTGGCACACGCTATTTCATTTGGTAGTGCATTCCACTGATAAGTTGCCCTATTCGGGAAACTGAAATTCCTTATGTCTTTGTCGCCTCTCATTTTATGCAGTTTTTTGCAGCGTCCTCTTGCTGATGCTTCCCAAATGGTTATATATTCAGTCTTATCTATGTGTTTTTTAAGATGAGGATTCCAGACTACTGATGCAGTCTCCAGGGTTGGTCTGATGAATGGTGCTATCTTTCTCAGCATGTCTTCATTTATGTATGTGAATGCTTTTCTCTATTTAGCAAGCAGTGTATACATGTTATTTACCTTCTCACTGATGTTGTGAGCTGGAGATAGTCTGTTATTGATAATCACTCCTAGGTTCTTCTCCCTCTCTGGTCTGTGTAGGGTTGATCTTCCCAATTTATAATCCCAATCTGGTCTTTTCTCACTTTTAGCAAACTTAATTACGTGACGCTTGTCCACATTAAATTCCATTTTCCATTTATTGCTCCATTCATGGAGCTTATTTATTTCCTCTTGCAGCTCATTGCAAGAATCTGTTAGTAATTTTCTTTTGTATTTTTGCATCATCTGCAAACATATTTAGATAGCTGCCATTTCCAGTGTTACTGTCTGTGTCATTTATATAAGCTGAAAACACAATTAGTGCCAGCACTAATCCCAGTGGAACTCCGCTAGTTACTTCCCTCCATGATAAGTAATTTCCCCATAATACTGTTCTCCTGAGAAAATCCTGCATCCAATAGTACAGATTGCCTTGGATACCTCCTTGATAGTACAATTTCCATGAAAGTCTTTGGTTCGGTACTCTGTCAATCTATCTATCTATTGCCAGACGCCATAATCTCGTAAGGGGTGGCCATTTGACTTTCAGTTATTTGTTTTACAGGGAGAGGCACTAAGCTTCCACCAACCCACTTGTTGACATGTAGGGAGCACGTATGGTTTGGTTATATGGTTACCACTCAGCGTTGTAAATGGTTTCCTTGCTTACAGAAAACCATCTGGCCTGTCGCTCAATGTAAAGCCACCTGTAAAGGAAAGAAAAGCAATAAGAAGTGACAGGAAAGATGGGAGAAATAGGAAGAGAGGAGGGCAGGCACAGAAAAAGAATGATAAAGGCTAAGGAAGAAGTAGGCAGCACTACATCAAGTGAGTGGATGATGGTTGCCACCACCTACCACTCTCTCTAATGCTTTCTTGAAATTGAAATAGATACTGTCCACCTATCCTTCTCTTTTCTGTAATGTTTCTGTATCTGTCTTAGTAGCTCTATCCTTCTCTTTTCTGTAATGTTTATGTATCTGTCTTAGTAGCTTAATAAATTAGTAACACACGATTTTCCCTTTTTAGAACTGAACTTCCTTTCTGTATTCATATTGTGTTCTAGATGGTTTACCCAAACGTTTCTCATCAGCTTTTCTAGTATTTTACTTACAATACTGATCAGTGATACTGGTCGGTAGTTGAGTGGATTCTGTCTATTCCCTTTCTTGAATAGGGGAACAATGTTTGCTTTCTTCCAAATATCAAATAGTTTACCGTGATCTAAGGATTCTTTGAATATTAACCTGCCCAGTCCCACCGACGTACAATGCACGTCACCACTTTTTTTCACGCTCAGACCCACCGATGTGCATTGTACGTCAGTCAATTGCAAGGCCTGCCGTTTGCACATTTTTCAAGATTCGCGGGTGATTTTTGGTAGGCATATGTGGGAGACCTTCCTCTACCTGCTATCAAGTGGGGATACTGCCTGGCCCTACCTGACCCCCTCCCCCCCACACTCGGCAGTTCACCTGTTAGCAGTAACCTGGCCAGTAAAGACATGTTGCCCCATGATCTCTCCAATGACGAAATTCACGGTGAAAGTGATTCCTGAGGTGGAGGACAAAGAAGCTAGAGGGAGAAGCAAACAGAAGTGATGAGGTGGTAATGTCGTAAAGAAAGGTGCCATATGCTGGTGTTTTGGGTGAGTGAATAATGCTTTTATTGCCTATATTATTGTGTGAAAACCAATGTAGACTTGTACTACACATAAATTCATACCAAATGAATAAATAAATACATAATTTAAAGTGGCTTGAATTAGTTAACCTTTCCACAGTTCGTTTTCTTTGTAACCAGGTACCCTGAGAAAGAAGGAAAACGTAAGGCTGACTGACACCAGTACCGACATTTATAAGCTCAGGAGGGCAATTTCTCTATGAATTTTTGATATTTCTCACCAAAAGCGGAGGTTTGAGCCCAAAAAAGAAAAAGTTAAAAATCGGTCGGGTTCTGAGGGTGTGTTGGGCAAACGGTCGGTCGGGACTAGGCGGTTTAAATACAGTGGTCTGCTTAACTCTTCTGCACATTAATGTAGCATCCAGCCAGAAATTTTGTCAGGACCATATGCTTTTCCTTTGTCTAGTTTACTTAACTCTTCCTGTACTTCTTTTTCTGATATTTTTGTATCTGGTAATATGTGGGGGCATGCATGTTCCCTATCATCCCTTTCAAAATTATTTTCTTCTGTAAAAACTAATTGGAAATTTTAAATACCTTTCTCTTGTGTATAGATGATCCACTCATCCATAATGGACTGCATTTTACCTTTAACTTTGGTTTTGCTTCAGATGTAGCTGTAAAATAGCTTAGTTTGATCACTACTTTTATTTATAATGTGTTCCTCACACTGTCTCTGAGCCTCCCTCCTAATCTTTGTACAGTCATCTCGCCTAAAGTGCGCCTTCGCAAAGTGCTTCTTGCCTAATGTGCAATGGAAGTCTGACAATAATTAATTATTTAGCAAGTGCCTTTGCTACTTGCAGTGTGCGACGGGCATGAAAAATTGAGGCTAATATGGTATTCTCTCGCAACTTGCGAGCATAATTTGTACCGTGGGTAAGGGTGGGGCTGGTGAGTACAGTATGTGTGGTGGGGTGCAGCTGGTGTGTGAGTGGTTTCCGAGACAATTTGCTGGCAAGTCAATTCGTCGCCAGACAATTCACCATCAAAACATGGATGATTCCCCATCAGGACAATTCGCACCCTGGACGATTCTCCGTCATTCTATAAATGCAGTATACTTATTAATTAATCAATACTTTGATAACAATATTTCTGGGAGATCCATCAAAGTCTACGTTCAATAGCATAGGCTTTGGATATTACTTATTAGTTGCACCTTTAGTCAGTAATTAACTTGTTTCGTCCCCACTGTAGTCACCTTTGAAGTAATCCCTCCATTATTTGGACG
Source organism: Birgus latro (assembly GCA_018397915.1). Taxonomy (NCBI): domain Eukaryota; kingdom Metazoa; phylum Arthropoda; class Malacostraca; order Decapoda; family Coenobitidae; genus Birgus; species Birgus latro. The sequence continues at coordinate 17,931 of JAGKTI010014281.1, forward strand.
TCCAGTACTCGGATATATTGTACTGACTATTCTGATATTGTGGGCTGCCCAACCCCCAAATTGCCAAAAAATTAGAAAAAATCGGGAAAAAATTGATTTTTTGGGACCGCGTCAGTTTGAATTTCCCACCCGCGCCAGTCGGCTGTGTTTACGCTTGTGGCGCCTGTCTGTCGGTCGCCATTACCCACTCAGCTACTGCCTCGTCAACACCTCCGACAATGGCGGCCGAAGTGATTGCTTTTGTGGTGATACCCTACCTCCTACAGTGCCTGATACTGCTTTTCACCTTCTTCATCATGTGTGTGATGATCGTCACTAGACCACACGGGAATTTACTATTATGTACAGTGCAGTGAAGTGATGTGATTCCAGTTATAAAAAAAAAACGTTGTGGAAAGTGTCGGAGATAAGTACTGGTGATTCTCAAGTGGAAAGGTGTGTCAGGTGCAAGGTCTTCCTGTAAGAGTCTGAGATAATAGAGTGGGTTATTACATCAGGACGGCAGCTTCTTGTTCGTAAGTACCCTAACTTCATGCCCAACCTGTTTTCATCATGCTGTAAATGTGTTAAAAAATTACCAGAAATGTTAATCATAATTTCCTTCTTGCAATTTAATTTTTTCATGCATGGTTCTTAAGTACAACAGCTAGAAAAAAGGTGGAAGCAGTGAATTTCATGTCCGATCCTAACCTAACCTAACCTATGCTTGCCATAAAGATTTTCATGCCTAACGTGTTTTCATCATGCTGTAAATGTGTTAAAAAATTACCAAAAATGTTAATCATAATTTCCTGCTTGCAATTTAATTTTTCCATGCATGGTTCTTAAGTAAAACAGCTAGAAAAAAGGTGGAAGCAGTGAATTTCATGTCCGGTCTTAACCTAACCTAACCTATGGTTACCATAAAGATTTTCATGCCTAACCTGTTTTCATCATGCTGTAAATGTGTTAAAAAATTACCAAAAATGTTAATCATAATTTCCTGCTTGCAATTTAATTTTTCCATGCATGGTTCTTAAGTAAAACAGCTAGAAAAAAGGTTGAAGCAGTGAATTTCATGTCCGGTCCTAACCTAACCTAACCTATGCATACCATAAAGATTTTCATGCCTAACGTGTTTTCATCATGCTGTAAATGTGTTAAAAATTTACCCTAAATGTTAATCATAATTTCCTGCTTGCAATTTAATTTTTTCATGCATGGTTCTTAAGTGCAACAGCTAGGAAAAAGGTGGAAGCAGTGAATTTCATGTCCGGTCCTAACCTAACCTAACCTAACATTGTGTTAATCGTAATTTCCTGCTTTTAATTTAATTCTTTCGTTCATGGTTCTTAAGTGCACCAGCTAGGAAAAAGGTGGAAGCAGTGAATTTCATGTCCGGTCCTAACCTAACCATTTTTCTGGTAGCAATTAACATCATTTACTGTATTTGATGCTTTGCATCCAATAATTTAGTGCATAAAATGTGAGAAAAGATGATTTCCATGTCCGATACTTACTTATACTATGGTGGCAAGTTCTGAGTACCTATGACTCACTCACCCCTAAATCATCATTTTTTTGTTAAAATTCAATAAATTCATGCTATATGTGCATTATTTATGCAAAAAGGGACCTAAATAAGTGCTATACATGTCCAGTAGGGAGGTAGGAAGGTAGTTTTCTGATTTAGGTTAGGTTAGGTTAGGGTCATGAAAAACCAGTGCTGGAGCTTCAGGACCAATATCCGGACATGCCTTTGGCTCTATTACGTCGGATATTGGAGGGATTACTTATTATGTGAAAACCAATATAGTCTTGTACTACACATAAATTCATACCAAATAAATAAATAAATATGTAATTTAAAGTGGCTTGAATTAATTAACCCTCCCATAGTTCATTTTGTTTGAAGCCAGGTACCCTGAGAAAGATGGAAAACGTAAGGTTGCCTGATTCCTGTAGCAACATTTATAAGCTCAGGAGGGCGATTTCTTCATGAATTTTTGATGTTTCTCACCCAAAGCGATGGTTTGAGCCCCCCCCAAAAAAAAAAATCCGAAATAGCTCGGGATTGGGGGGTATTGGAGGTCGGAAATTGGTTGGGATGTGATGGGTTAAGTGAGTTGACTGTATAATACTTTCTTGCCTGTTTATATTTGTAAAATGCCCTCTCACTATCGTGTCTTTTGTATCTATTCCACAGCAAGTCCTTTTTTTTTTTTTTTTTTTTTTTAACATCCTGTTTTAAATAATTTCTTTATTTTCATTTCTGTTTCTTTGTGCTGAGGGATGTAATTCTGGACTCTTATTTCATAAAAATCACAGAATTTTGTATATACAGTATAATAGCTATTTAAATCTTGTCCTCTAAGCTCCTTTTCCCAATTTGTTTCTAAGAAGTACATCTTCGGGTCATGATAGTTGCCCTTTTGGTAGTTTAGACTGTTTTTGTAAGTTTCATTACTGGTAACATTATATGGAATCCTGAAGTTGGAATTTAATACTGCATCGTCGCTTTTGTGGGATGGAGGGTGATATTTATCAAAACAGTAATCTCTCCAATATCCGGTGTATTACAACCAAGGGCATGTCCGGAAACTGGGTCTGTCCTGTTACTGGGCCCCTGCCTCCTGGACTGGTACTTATGGACCTTAACCCACCCTAACTCAGAAAACCACCTACATTGCTCCCTATTGGACATGCATAGTACCTATTTAAGACCTGTTCACACAAATAAGGAACAGAAAGCATGAAATAAATGAAAAGAAAGCAGAGAATGAGTTAGAGGTGAGTACGGAAAATATTTGGCAGTTGACAGGGTACTGTTACTCCTTAGCAGATGTGAAAAGCACCTATTTAAGACCCTATTCACACAAATAAGGGATGCAAAGTATGAAGTAAATGAAATGGAACCAGAAAATGAGGAGTTAGAGGTGAGTATGGAAAATATTTGGCATTTGACAGTGTACTTACAACACGTCCGTGGTGGTTGTTATGAAGGTTACCCCACCTCTAAGGCTCTGACAGTGGTGAAAATGCTCTTGAAGCATGAACAGTAATCCAGTGTTGTTCTGCACTTAATCCTTAGCACTTTGAAATATAATTGTTTAAACAAAAACAAGCACGATTGCCAGCCATCCCGACGATTGTTTACTCACGATGGTAGTTGAGTGGGAAATGGGGAGGGGAAGGGGTGCCTGGGGAGTGGGAAGCACACGTAAACACAGCTGTTCGATGCCGCGTGCTAAGTTGATTATATGTTTTTTTTTGGGGGGGGGGGGCATTTTTGGGTTCCAAAGACCTGAGCCCAAAATGTCCAGATATTGGGGTGTCCGGTTATTGGGCGTCTGGATATTAGGGAGATTACTATCATTTTCTTGCCCAGTAAATATAAGTTCTAGTGCTGATGGATCATCATGTCCTCTTTTTCTGGTGTTTTCCTTTATGTGCTGTGTTAGGAAAAACTCCAACACACGATCTAGGAGCTTTTAATTCCAACAGTTTTTATGGTTTTTTACATCTAGAGTATGCTAATTAATATTTATATTGACATCTCCAGTTAATATAATACTTTCAGTTTTCCATTCTTTGTAATCTCTATCTATCTATCTATTGCCAGACGCCTCAATCCCGAACGGGGTGGCCACAAACAAATCGCCTCCATGTCACTCTGTCCCCTGCCATTTCACTACCACGCTCCCAACTCACACCCCCCTCTTTCATATACCTCTCCACTCCATCCCTCCATCTCATCCTCGGCCTCCCCCTCCCTCTCGCCCCCTCCACCTCACTCACATACACTCTCCTCGTCAATCTTTCACTCTCCATCCTCTCCACATGCCCAAACCACCTTAACGTGTTTCTCCTAACGCTTCCCATCACGTCCTCAACCACACCACAACGCTCCTTCACTTCCTCATTTGTTAGTCTGTCTCTCCATGTGACTCCACATGCTCCTCTCA
>JAGKTI010014282.1:0-10640 GCA_018397915.1 Birgus latro
CACACACACACACACACACACAGGGGGGGGGAAAGCAAGAGGGGGGGAAGGGAACGGGGTGCAGGGTGCAGGGGAAGTCAGAGGCAGAGTAAATATGGGGAGTGAGTTTGTTTTAGTGGGGTAATTTGTTGCACTATATTACGCGGTGTTAGCAATGTCTCTCTTTCTGTGCGTGTGGAGTGGGGGATGGAAGTGTGGCAGTGTGAAGTGTGTGTGTGTGTGTGTGTGGCAGTGTGAGGTGTGTGTGTGTGTGTGTGTGGCAGTGTGAGATGTTTGTGAAGTGTGACTACATTGTGTGAAAGTGTGACTGTTAGGTGTTGAAATGTAAGGTGTGGCAGTGTGTGGTGCGGCAGTGTGTGGTGCGGCAGTGTGTGGTGTGGCAGCGTGAGTAGTTGCTTGTGTAACGTGGTACAGTTTGAGATGTAGTACTGTAATATCCTGGGCAGACTTTTCCAGCAAACGAACTTGTTTTGTATCCCTCTGCCATAAAGAATAAGTGCCATGTCTTAAACCTCCATTGATAAGTTTGGAACAGGTATTTTTGTGGGATAGTTAGTCTCGGCTGCACCTAATTTCGTTATTTACCCACTGATTTTGAGCGTGATTGGCATGTCTTCTTTTTTATCCAGCAAGTTTGTGCAGCGTAAATAAAAGGAGCAGAATTTGACTGATTTTTTTTTTCTCACTGCGATGTTCGTTTATCTACACTAATTTGGAGGCTCAGTGAAATTGCTCTTCTGTTCATGGGGCTGAGAGATGATTCTATGTAAATTTAGGAATAGCAGTATGTGTAGCAATGCATTTAAATAACAGATTTTCCCCTTGTTCCTTTGCTGGGTGTTTTATAATTCTCTGTGTAGTAGGATACATGAGGCAGTGTGGCAGAGTAGTGTAGTGTGTGTGTGTGTGTGTGTGTGTGTGTGTGTGTGTGTGTGTGTGTGAGAGAGAGAGAGAGAGAGAGAGAGAGAGAGAGAGAGAGAGAGAGAGAGAAATCCACGTATCTCAGTGCCCAAGCTCACAAAACACACACACACACACACACACACACACCCTAAAGATATTCTCCCCAGCAGCAGGAAAGAGCAGCAGCGGGACCAGCAGGAGCGGAGGGGTCAGATGTTATTTTCCTGACCGGATAATCGATACCCTACCCACCAAGCAAGTCCAATAATCACCCAGCTCCCGGCATTTACCCGCAACGGCGCGATATTAACAACAGACCTGTGGCTTTATTGTCTGACGCGCTAAAAATACGCTGTTCCGTGGGCTAATAATCAACTACCTCGTCAAGGTTAAGGCTATCAATGAGGGGCCGACTTTACTGTATATATTTTTGGTTACAAGTAGCTGATTTTTAAGAGATTTTTCGAGCTGCAAGGGATTTCTAGTTACGGCTATATTATTTTTTGAGAGATTTTTCGAGCTGGAAGGAATTTTTAGTTACCACTATAATGTTTTTTTTTTATATTATTCGACCTGGACGGGTATTGGAGACTTCATTAATCTCTTCATTTTGGCCAACTCTCCATCACGTTTAACAGCATCACAACGGCTCCGCTTTTGTGTACTCATTGTTGATATCATTACATGGTTTTATTAAATTCAGAAGAGACTCCTTGAATTAGAGGGGTTAGATACAGCCTTCATTAACCTCTTCATTGCAAGTGATTACATTAAAGTTGAATTGAATAGTCTAGAGGTCGCCAAATAAAAATACAAAAGGAATTAAACCATACTGATAACAATATAGGAGAAAAAAGTCTGGACCAGTGAACATAATTCCAATAACAAGATAAAAAAACTCCTTCATGTCATGCAGATACACAGTGAATCTAACTCTGACGTGAGGACAAGAAAAAATTCCTTCACGTCATAGGAATAGATAGAAAAAAAATCCTCTCCTGCCAATAATCAACACTTCGTCAAGGCTGAAGCTCACAACAGAAAGTGTGGAGGGGAGGAGAGGATCAATGGACATAATTTTAATACTATATAATTTTCTCCTTAATTTGGCCCAGATTTTTGTCCTTTTGCAGCTTATTTCATGAAGCTCAGTGGCAGATAATGTTACGGTTGTACATCATTTTGCTAGCACTTATTCGTGACTAGCTTTGTATCCCAGTGTTAATCTCTTGCTTGAACTTAGAAATCAAGATGGAGAGATAGCAGTTTTTGGCAAAGTTAAAGAAAGTATAAAAGAAAGAAGAGGGTGAGGTATATGGAAACTAGAAATACTTTAGATTGCATACGACTATATACACTCTTTTTGCACTAACCTGGCCTAAAACTGCCATCCCGTCATCTTGAATCCTGAGCTGCAGCAATAGATAAGCACTTGAATCTGATCCTAGTCACGAAGAAGTGCAATGGAAAAGATGCAGGGTCGTAGCATTATCCTTTTGCTGACACTAAGCTACGTGAAATAACCTGCAAGAGGACGAAAATCTGAGCCAACTTAAGGGAAACAGAGTATAGTTTTGTCTTTTGATAGTTCCACACTGCTAATTCTACCCTTCACCATTATTCCATCATCTGCAACTTCATCCCTATTCCTACGTTACCTCGCCAAGTAAATTATTTTCTTGTTGGTCTTCCACGCTTCTTCCTACCTTCACATTAGTTCATGCAAATTAGAATGAATCAGAGGCGGAAAGCTTGCAAAACTTGTCCCTTGAAAAGAAAGTTGAACAAAAAGAACTCCAGTGTCAAGCTTCTTTCATTTCGAGATGCCTGGACACATTGAGTTCAACTCCTTCATCCCGATGACGTTCATTTACCGTATTCTTACAACTTTTTGGACGATTTTATCAACTTTTTACAGAAATGATTGAATCTGGAGGGACAAGATATATTTTTGATTAAGCCCTTCACTCTCTGAAGGCCGTTGAACACAATCTGGTGAAAATATGAATAAAGTTAAAAAGACGGCATCTGAGTGAACTGAGGTCGTAGGCAATGGGAAAGATAAACTTGAGACAGTTCCCTTTCCTTCATTGTAGCCTTAGCCATTCTCACTGTGTAACTGCACTATCTAAGCACACACTCTGACCTTAACCACTCTTTCATTAGCCCTTATGATTCTAATCCAGTCCTATGTACGAGTCTGCAGCACAAAAAACTAGAAAGCACCCACAGAGCGTACACCTTCACCAACGCCAACAAAATTTAGGATTTTCTACTGAAATTCGTTTTTCCTACCAAACAAATATATTTACGGTCATAATCAGTTGATTCTACGGTCTTGGTGTGCCCTGCTACAGTAATCAGAGAGCTCATTCCGCAGCAGACGTCATTGAAATGTATTATTTATTACTGCATCTGGATCTGGATCCACATCAAAATCTAATCAGCTCTTTCTTGATCCACGGTCTATCTATCCACCAAATTTCTTTAACATCCAGTGACAACTTTTCGAGAAATGTTGTGCGCAAACAAACAAACAGACATGGGTGAATACATACTTCCTCCTGCTTCATTGGTGGACATTAAAAGCAGCTGAAATTCTACGCAAAGCTAAGTTAAAGGAGCATGTCTTGTATAAAAGGTATTGTTTACTTCATTTCAGCTTTGTCTGTCTCTCTAAATTCTGGAAAAGAAACTCATGTGAAAAGTTAAAGCTTCATACACTTCAGAACTCTTATTAAATACAGGCACCTGCAACATTTTTCCTTTTTTTTCAACTTCTTTTTAAACTCAGGTAATATGGCTGCCGCTTGAACAGGGCAGGCCAGTTCTGCGGGTAGTTCATGGGACGCGACCCTCTTTAACCCTCTAACTCCGCCAGGCTTCATTAGAGCTCAGAGTTTCCCCAGACAGAAATTTGAGCTCCTGTGCTTAGTGTGGCTTTTTATTACTTTCTCTGTGTGTGCTTTTTTTTTTGGTTTTTCTTTCTCTTTATTTTTAGATTAGTGTTTTCCTGTTTTTCGTTTTCTTTCTTTATTTTCATTCTAGTGTTGTTTTTCATTATTTTTAAACTTCTGTCTTAACAATACTTCAGTGCTTGTCTAGATGTATAGTATTGTACTCTATCCACATTAACTTGGCCTCACGTTGCCATCTTTCCATCTTGAGTCATGAGCTGTAACAAGAGATTAACACAAGAAATGGTGCTAGTCAAGAGGAAGTGTTATACACAGGGGATAGAGCCAAACAGATAGTCCTATTCTTCCACTGAGCTGAGGGAAATAGCTGCAAAATGGCGAAAATATCTGCTAAGACAAGATGAACAAATTATAGTACTGATTTGTAGCCTTATTTTATTTTAGTTCCAATTAGATGTGGACCAAAAGGGTTTACATCCAAGGAGCGTTTAGGGATTATTATTTTTTTCACAATGCCAGGGTTGAATGACTGGTCACTCTTGCCTTAAAAGTCTGGACTGAGTAGGTTAGTTCGGGACCTCTACGCTCCTGATGGGACCGTAAAGGGCTGGATAACAGATATATGGATATATTAAAGCTTTTGGGTGGGATAACACTGATAAAGAGTAATTATAACCCATGTTTCCTAAAACACACACACACACACACACACACACACACACACACACAGACTACGCGTTAAGCAGATAATCCAATACATTAATGATGAGTACCTTCCTGTTTATTGCAAAGAAGCATTAAAGGGATGCTCTTTACGTGTCACTGAATTCCTGATGATTATTTCGCCCGCTTTCGTGTTTTCACTTCCTGTTTCTGGTTCTTGGCTACCCCGTTTGTTGGGAAATAGAGGCAGTAATGATGATGATGATGATGATGATGATGATGATGATGATGATGAGGAGGAGGAGGAGGAGGAGGAGGAGGAGGAGGACTGTGAGAATATAAGTGGAGCATCGGGTGGAAGGTGTAAAGATTATGTATTTTTCACGCCGACGAAGCAAAGCGACCAGCAAACTCCTTTCGACTGCAAACATAATAAAGTGGGGGACATTAAAAAAAACGGCGATCCCATCCCTTAGTTCTCTCTCCCCCTCCCCCCTCCAGACACACACACATACACACACTGACCAGCCATAAAACAAGCAAGTGGGAGGGGGAATGGGGGGGATGTGGGCAGCAGAGGGAGGAGACGGGTGTGTGGGCAGCGGAGGGGGTGACATGGAGAGCGGAGGAGAGGTACAATCCCAGCCAGTTCCGCGTTTAAAAACAGGCTTCATCTTTTAGCAATATCTTTTAATTCAGTTACTGGATTAAGCAATTAGTAGTTACCTAGATTTCGTAGTATGTCTCCCTTAAAGAGGTACATCCAGTCCAGTATAACAAACACAACATTCCCCCTTTGCTGAAAAACTGAAGCTTATCTTACATGCAACTAGAGTGGAGAGGCAAAGTGAAAAACGAACGTTCGCTTACTATTCCACTGCATCTGTTTCACACTTTGGCATGTGCGTCACTCTCCTCCCTAATACATCAAAGAGAAACATTTATGGACACAGAAACTTGCCAAGCCTCTCTCAGCTTAGGAATATAAGCCAGCAGGGGAGAGAGCGGAGGTGAAATGTCAGGCGAACTTTTGTCAATTGATCTCTGCTGGCTAATTATCTTAAAAACTAAGAGAGACTTGGTTTTTTTCTCTATCCGTTGATAATTCTCCGTAATATGGTGCATCAGGAAGGAAAGTGACGGACATGTGAAGGAGATGCATTAAAACCAGAACCGAACTTTCCTCCCCAATTGTACTCACCCCCGACTCTTCTTCCGCTCCCCCCAGCCTTCCTCTCCCCCTCACCACCAACACGTCTTATACCCGTGAAGGGAAAGAGACGCTCCTGGCTCCGGAATTAGTTGCTGTCGCGGGGAGAATTTATGCCCGGCAAACAGGTTAATTCTGGGGTTACCCTCGGCCCTTCTGTAATCCCAATTTACGGCCTCATATCGAGAGTCTGGGAGGTGTAACAAGACTGACCCTTCCCTGCTCTCTGTTTTTTTTCTTCTCTCTCTCTCTCTCTCTCTCTCTCTCTCTCACTAAAGCAGGGAAGCGAGTAGTCAGTATTTTAGTGAGTCAGGAGAGGGAAAGAGAAACAAATGAAGGGACAGGTGGATGGGGCAGATGAATGAGTGACAGCGAGTAATTGAAGCCAGGATGACCAGGGAAGGAGACGCACGTACTGGGGAAAAAAAAAAAATATATGATCATTATTACCCCTTGCGTCAATGTCTGGGATGTTGAGCTTCTGTGTGTATATGGATTTAAAGTATTTAGCATTAGAATTATGGATAACTGTAATGCAACTAACCAAAAAATATAGTAATTAATTTGAATACGTAAACATCTTTAAATTTCAATCAATTATTTTTTGGAAGGCCTTTAGTAGCGAAGTGAATTTTAGGGATGCTGGAGAGGGACGCCTTCCCGTGGTGACACTGGTATAACTGGGAGGATCCACTGCCCTGTTATACTAGCAACCCTCATCTCCTCCCTATCCCCGAAAGGAGGACGGGCAATTTCAGCCTGCAGTCCACTGAGTTCACATTATAGATGAATATGGGGCTATGACTACTCCTGCTACTAAAGGCCTGTATGGTGAGTGAATGGATATGTGACCTATGCTGGATAATGATTATACTTTTACTACTTTTGCATTTATTTTCCTTTTTCTTGCCTCTTAGTCCTACCCACGATTCCTTAAACAATGGGAATATGATTTAACAATAATAATAAAGTTCTATATGTGCACTTCATATCGTTTAACGTTACTAACCAGTCAAAAAGAACTCAGTGCTTTACCCTAACATAATCCAAATAGATTTTTTCTAATTTTATATCTTTCCCATCTTATTTCAGGATCCTACCCATCTTTTTGCATTATGGAGAACATGGGTTACGATGAAATAATTAAAAAAAAAAATCCGACTCAGCAATCAGCCATTCATTAGAGAAAGGCATGACACAGCTGGGGATATAATCATAAAATTTCTTAAGCATGCCATTCACTAAACACTTCTTCATGGCAGCTAAATCTTTTCATGAATAACCGTATTTATCACTTCGTTATTCACTCTATTCGGCCGTGAAGTGTATGGTGAACGTATGAGTTAAAGAAGAGTATACATAAACGATCTTATGCATAACCTGAGCTTGAGAAAGTTTATGTATATGAACTATGACCCCCTCCCTACCCCACCCAGCCTTATCCCCTCCTCCCGCCCGACAGTATTCCAAGTGGCTTTGGTGAATCCGTAACACTTATTCCTTAGCGATTAAATTTGTACAATACACTACAGTATCCTCTTGTACGATATTGATGCAAAATATGTCAGTACTAACGATAAAAGTGGGATGCCAGGGAATATTAATGTGTAATAAGGAAAACCAAATCGCTAAGGAAGAGGGGTTACGAAACCAGCTGGAAATACGGCCGAGTTCAAAAAAGCTTAATAAATACGACCTCTTATGGCTTATTCTATAGTCCAAGTCCTCCTTCCCTTTCCCAAGGACGAGTTTGGTGTCACTTGAGCACGACCTGGGGGCCACTGGAAGGACTCGAGGGTATTCAAGGAGGACATCAGACTCACAGATTAGCACCGCACCTCCCCTTCACCTCAACCCTACCTATAAAATTGATGGTTGAGAAATATAGCATTTTTTTGGAGGCGATGCAATGCTCTGCTTTCATTACATTGATATGGATTTTGAAGACCTGTAAATCTGTCCACTCTCATTGCCACTGATTCCTCCCTCCCTCTCCACTGACAGCATGATTCCACTGATTTTACTCTCTCTTAGTCTTTCTCTGCTAATTGAAATGGAACCTAACCTATTTCTAACAATGATGCAAGTGCTTGAAATCAGCATGCAGTCTTCCTGGGGCACCCATTCCTATACATTATATTATTTATCATGAATCTGGTAAATATGTGATTCCACGTGTTCCCACGACTCTAGTATCATCATCATCATCATCATCATCATCAATTTTACCGACAGGATTTCTTCAGCTCATAGAGAGATGAACACCATATCTAATCCCGCCAATCAGAAAATTTTATTCAAAGTGAGTGAAATCGTCTCAGGATAGTAAGAACCAGATTAAAAATAGGTCATGGGATCAGTGGGGTACAAGAAAATGATCTGATAAGCGAAAAGCCTTGACAATTATTTATCTCAATTCACGCTTACTTTATTCCCACCTGATAAACATTTCAAGACACGTTATAAAGCCTACCCTGTCGCATTTATGAAAGTGCTGCTGTTAATAATTCGCTTTAGGACAATCTAGTACACTACATTGTGATAAGGTGTGAAGAATTATACGCAAAGGAACAGATTATTGCTTGATCGTTAATGACTTGGAGGTAGGAATTATGGTTTCTCTTTCTCTCTCTCTCTCTGTCTACCTATCTACCTATATTTCCCTATCTAAGAGTATCTATCTATCTATTCATCCACCCATATATCTATCATCTATTTCTTTCACAGGGGGCACTAGCCTAGAAACGAAAAAAGAAAACAGTGCCAATATCACTAATCCAGGCAATGAATAAAAAATATATAATTCCAAAAATGCACACCTGGATTCGCTCTAAGGCGGCCTCCACTCTTCCCTTATTAATTTAACTCTTCCATTAATGCAAATCCCGCTGGGCCATTGTTCGCTGGAGCCTGGGTATTCAACAGTTTCCTCAAAAAGATAACAGTACGTCTCCTAATATTGCCACTTAAGACTTCTATATACCCCTTTATGCAGCCACTGATATTCCCTGTTACCTAATACTCCTCGTCATGTCTTATAATACTCCTTTGGTCGTTTTCTCGCTGGTTTTGGATATTCCCTGGCATCTGTATTTTTAGCAGTTTTTTTTAGATAGTGCACCTTAATATTTCTGTGTATATTACCTGTTTTATATTATTTCCGTGTTATCTGTGTTTTATTATTATGTACTAACTTTATTACTTGTGTTTTATCATTATCGAGGGTCTGTGCGTAAGAACCATCCAAGAGAAGTGTTTTATGAGGATGCTACTTAAATCTAGTCATTAACACATATACATAAAAAAAATTGATGATTAACACATACGAGTAACTGAACATTCCTGGTATCAAATTGGCCATATGGAAAGGATGGAATGAGAGAGACTAACGAGGAGAGTGTATATGAGTGAGGTGGAGGGGGGAGAGGGAGGGGGAGGCTGAGGATGAGATGGAGGGATGGAGCGGAGAGGTATATGAGAGAGGGAGGTGTGAACTGGGAAGAGGGCAGTGAATTGGCGGGGGACAGGGAAACATGGAGGCGATTTGTTAGTGACCACCATTTACGAGTTTAAGGCGTTTGGCAGTATATAGATAAATCCCAACTCTCTTTCAGAAAAGAAAAAAAAAATCAGGGGAAATGTTCATACGAGTAAATTGCTGAAAATGTGTCTGTAAAAAATGACAGTGAAGGCAATTAAGTCTGAGTTTGGAATGAGAATGATAAAAGTTTGATAATGGCGAAGTACAGTTACGGCTTTTTGTACATGTGAAATGAAATGATGCAAGTCCAAATTAGCGACACAAATACAGGGCAAAGCTGCATTAAAACATCTTCCCTACACCATCTCGAAACAATAACAAAAGCTAATAAGATCTTGCAAAACTATACCCTTTTTACTCTAAGGGACTAAAACTGCCACCCCTTGATCATCGGTGCTCACTTTCAGCAACACATTAACACTAGAATACGATGCTAGTCACAAATAAGTGCCGTGGAGAGGAAGTGGAGCCGCACTGTTGTCTTGAAATAAGCAGCAAGTTTGGGTAAAAACTGTATTATCAAAAATTCGGAAATTGACTGAGATCATGCGTCATAAAATCGAAAACCCAGAAGTTAATGGAAGCCTCATAATTTCCTGCTAAATTAATCAAGAATAATGAAGCGAGTTGACTTTTAGCATCATTGGCCGGTATTCTTGTTGATTAAGAACGCTCCCTAAAGCCTTTTTCTAAGCGATTTTTTTTTTTTTTTTTGCACTTCACTATCTTCTGTGGCATTTAAATTATTCCAATACCACCATTCTCAGCATAAATAACATTCGGATTAATATTATCCAGCCGTATCCAGAAACAAATCGCTAAGGAAGAGGTGTTAGGGAGCTTTCTTAACCAACGAGAATATGGACCATTATATCGGACCCTCAGAACAAGATGAAAACCTGACGATCTATTACAAAAAATAAATAAATAAATAAAATAAAATAAAGAGCAATTGGATCATCTGAACTTTAGCTTCGTTCGATCAAGACCCAGAAGCAGAAGAAAAAGTCTGAAAATTAATCGAGAATAATTAAATGAGTTGAAATTTAGCCTTGTTTGGAACGAAAGAAATATCAAGGCATTTACTGATCAAAACAAACATAGGTCACCTGAATATGATTAGAGACTGGCTCAGGTAATTATGTTTTAAGTATGGCCTTGCATCTTGTTTATAGCGCTGGAGGTTAGGGTAATAATCTGTTGCACTTCCTGTCTTTACATTCACTAATTGTTTACAGGTTTTCTCCAGGCGTAAAAAAAAAAAAAAAATGACAACGTAATCCCAATACGTCAGAGTTTTTCCTTAATTTCCTTACCCCAACGACATACTTTATATTTTCTTTTTAATAAATTCAGATTACTTTATTCATCTCTGGACAGGCCTTCACTAAAATTTTCGGTACTG
>JAGKTI010014282.1:10713-21873 GCA_018397915.1 Birgus latro
CTCTCTCTCTCTCTCTCTCTCTCTCTCTCTCTCTCTCTCTCTCTCACACACACACACACACGCACACAAGGTTATTGTATATATGATCCTCACTCCCAGCTTAATGAAATTGTCTGGCTTTAGCTGGAACTGGATGCTAGAGTTGTCCAGACCAAGGGAGGATTTATGAGTAGAGGCGATACATCATCACTTTCTGAGGACTCAACGCGGAGAGAGAGAGAGAGAAGAGAGAGAGAGTTATTACGTACCCCAGCATAAAAGATAATTCCTGGCCAGCTATTATGCAACACACACTTTGTTTTTCTTCCTGCAGCATAATAAGTTTAATTATAAGAACAAGTAAAACGAACAACGGGGAAGTGTCAGTTCAGGAGAGTGGCCCTTCCTCGTGACTGTCAAAACTCTCAGCTACGCGATTTGCCTAGTAGTCTCTGTTATTTTGTTTTTGTAACCGTGGGAGCCTGAGAGTGTTAATTTTGGCTCTGTTACCCTTTCTATAGTCCCGTTTCCTCCAGTATTTAATTCCAGGTAACGCCAGACGATTTTGTTCACCTGAGTTTTTTTTTTTTTTTTGAGAGAGAGAGAGAGAGTGAGTCTAGAGGTTACACTGCTACTAATACTCCTCTCACGGTCAGCACAGTTCTAGTAAAACCTAGTATTCTATTTCGGCTAAAGTGAGAAACAGTCCTATTCAGCCGAGAGTGCATCGCAGGAGTTTGAAGGTGTCAGGGTAATTGTTAAAATAAGGCTTGCATTCTCGTCAGTTAAGGAAGCTCCGTAACACCCCTTCCTTAACGATTTATTTCTGCATATGGGTGGTTGATATCCTTTTGTACGTTATTTCGATAGATGTGGGACCACGTGGGGCTTCGCTATAGTGAAAAACCTTGCATGTGAAAATTCTTAGGAAGTCAAAGTGAAGCATGATATAGAGTTTTCCTAGAGTGAAGCACCTGGCGTGAAAAATTCTTAGGGAGTTAAAGTGAAACACGATATGGGGCTTCGCTAAAGTGAAGAACCTGGCGCGAAAATCCTCAGGGTGTGACCGACTGACCGTACTGCTACTAGGGATACTTAAAAATAACAACAGGAAATATCAGTAGAATTTTAACACCTTTGCATTCTGTGGAATTTTTTACTCAGGCCACCACAAGACGATTTTCTTCAGCTGAGGGAAATACAGGACTCAGTGGGTAATAAACCGTCTGGGATAAGGGTCTGAATGCTCAAATTTTCCGCCTCCCCAAGAAGATGGTGTGAAAATGGCCTAAATAAAATACTCAGCAGCGTCCACGGTCTCACATGAATATTAAAGAGAGGGACACAACAAGTTTTCCTCTGCCTTCACACCGGCCGAGCGCTCCCTAAAAGTTTTAAGTAGCACCAACACGGCTAATTAACCCTCCAGTGGTCGGCACAACTCTATTATTTTACTGCAGCTAAAGGTAGGTGATTTTTATTCAGCTGAGGGTGAGCATAAGAGACTGAGAGTGTTAATATTGAAAGCCAGACGATTTTATTCAATTGAGAGTCGGCATAAAAGCCTGAGAGTGTTGATACTGAAAGCCAGACGATTTGATTCAGCTAAGAGTGGGCATGGAGCCTGAGAATTAATATATAAAGCCAGACGATTTCATTCAGCTGATGGTTAGCAAGGGAGCCTGAGAGTGTTGATACTGTCACCATTAATCCTCTGATCATCGAGACAGCTCCAGTAGTCCATCCCAGCTAACACCAGAAGATCATATTCACCTGAGAGTGAGCCACTGAAGCCTGAGAATAGTAAAAAGAGGAAGACACCAAGCTTTCCCCTTCCTCCACGCTGGCAGGGTACTCTGTACAAAGTTTTAAGTAGGACCAACGCGGCTAATTAACACTATACCTTTAAGTTCACCTGTTAACCTATTTCTATGAGGGAGTTTATGCTAAGCTGAAAAAATAATAATACCCTGGTAGTAGCATGATTTAAATTTATAAGACTTTATGGTTATTATTTAACGCGGAAGAAAAAAAAAATCATGACTGACAAAGGAAGCTGAAGAGAGAGTCAAATTCAAGATCTGTTTTGTCGCGATGCCTGGACACACTGCGTATAAAAGCAAAGGCAAGTTTTCTCCTAAGTCTTTATATAATACGGTAACTCGTCAGGTAAGGAAACTCCCTAAGACCTCTTCCATAGCAGTTTATTTTTGGATATGGTTAGTCAATATCTTTTACCACCTTATTTATGCAGAGTAAGGCAGTGTTAGAAGGATTTGTATAATACAGAATAGGACAGTGTAATAAGCTTGGGAAAAAGTGTTAGAGAGCTTCCTTAAACCCACGAGAATATGGACCTAGAAATATAGGCAATGGGAAAGACAATGAGTAAGACATTTCCTGAGTTGATTAGTAGCAGACATGAAAGACTGGAGTACCATTAATTTCTTGCATCAGAGAGCTGGGTAGAAAAGAGTGTGTGAAGCTAGACGGATGCTATGTGCTCCTCTTAACAGGAGAGAAATGCAAGCACAGTTCATTGAGTAGTGACCAGAATAAGAATGAGAGAGAGAGAAAGAGAGAAACTGTCCTCCCCCAAGGTTACCAAAATCGCCAAGAGGTAACAAGAACAAACCATCATAATCCCAGACCTAATTCAAAACCGTAGGATCAACACCTTTGCACCGTTCCTCGCACACCATCCTCCTTTCGGCTCCTGGTGGAAAATAAGGCACAAGGAGGCGAGAGGGTGGAAACCAGGAGGCAACAGCAAAAGTGTGTTTACGATTATTTTACGACCTCCAGATATTCGGGAGTCGGGGGGCCTGGCCGGGCTGGTCTGGCTGGTCTGGCCAGGTTAAGGGCCTTGTTTATACCCCCAGCATCTTCCTTCCTGCCTCACCGACTAACACTTTTCTTACTTAGACTCCTGCCTTTACTTCCACTTCCGGGTGCTGTTAGGCTCTTATTTTCGTTCTTATAATCATAATCGTCATTAGTATCTTATTACCAACATTATTACCTTGCCCAATGTTGTTGGATGTGATTACGGTATGGATTTACATGCGCGTTTTTGTTGCTGTTGTTGTCGTTATTGCTGCTGCTGCTTGCGCACAAGATGAATAAAAAAAATTATCGGACTTCAACGAAATCTGGTGGGTAGATGGGTAGTGGGTCAAGGAAGAGTAGCTTAGATTTCGAGGTGGATTTGAATCCGAATGCAGAAATAGATAATTCATTTTAATGGGAGGAATGCGCTATCAAAGACTGTTTAACAGGGCAAACTAAAGATCGCTGAATTAACTGACTATCTGGAGGCGTAAAAGTATTCGTCTGGTAGGCAAGAGGAATTGCAGCAGTAAATCTTATATTTTATTGGCGCTGGCTGAGAAACGCGCTCTCTGGGTGCTTACTAGTTGTTATTATCATCACAATCGTCATTACTATTATCACTCTCACATTACCATCACGCCCACCTCCTTCCTGTGATTCTGGAGTACAGCGTAGTGATCTGGAACGTCCATTACTAATCATGTAGTCAACAGCATCGAGCAATATTCCTCATCATACTTTAAGGGATATTTTCATACGCCCAGCATCCTCTCTTCCTGCCTCTACGACTCTCACTTTCCTTCCTTACTTTCTTAACTTCCTTCAACTTCCCGGCGTGGGATAAGACTCTCATATGATCCTAGATGATAACTAAGAGGCTCTTCATCATCATCATCATCATCATCGCCATCATTATCAGCATTATTATTATCACTGTTATAATTTTCATCATCATGATCATCGTCATCATAGCCATCCCATGACTAAGAATATAATTAAAATTATACTTATTTTACTTCTTATAACATCCGGTATGTGCTGTGTAGAGCTGATAAAATAGCAGGCATAGAATCTCTTAGTCTGTGGATTTCTATTATGAGGGAGATGGTCCACAAAGCGAAGGCAGACCAAATTTTTATACAACACTCAGGTTCCTATGGCTCACTCGCAGCTAAATAATTTCGTCTGGTTTTAGTTTGATTAGGATACTAGAGTGTTAACAGTAGCTGTATGAACACTTACAGGCTCCTATGACTCATCCTCAGCTGAACAAAATCGCCTGCCTTAAGATGGAACAGAAACAAGATTGACCCTACCATGAGACGGATCATATATGTATCTCTGTTCCAAAGATGTTCCCCCAAAATAAAGCAAGACCAAAGTTAATAAACCCTCTCAGATATTCCCTCCTCGACCACAATCTCGCCCAAGGTTTTACAATCTTCGAAGAGTAAATATTTAAGTCCTGAGGTGCGAGCGGGGACACAGGCTTGGGCAAGTTGAGCAAGAGGGGTCGATGTTACGAGTCGACGCTAAATCTCTAGTACAACATGACCAAACTTTTAGCAAAATCTGTTAAGGGTGAGGTAAGTTCCGTTGCAAGTCCGAGATTCGTACTCACAGAGGATCCTAACTATAGTCCCTCCATCCAAACTTGGCCCAAATTTTTGTCCTTCTGGAGGTTATATCACGTAGCTCAGCGGAGGAATAAGACATCACAATGGGTCTACATCCTTTCCGTAGCACTTCTTTGTGACTAGTACCATATTCTAGTGTTCATCTCTTGTTACGGCCCAGCTTTTTGGACGAGGAGATTGCAATTTTAGGCCAAGTTAGGGTAAAACGAGTAAAGTTACTGCAATACATAAGTTTCCATGGCAATTATCTGTTTAAAAGATGTTTTGGGGTGTTAATTTTTTCATTTAAAGATGTGCTCTGGGTTGGCTTTGAAGTGTTTAGGAACTGCATAAGTGAATATAAGACCAAAAACAAGCACACTTACATACAGCTTTGACCTGGGAAAATTTTTAAGCACGGCCAGTACATACATACTGTACTGGTGCTGGGGGTATATTAACAAATCTTCTTGAGGTTAAATTGAGACTGTTTATGCTTTAGCCTTAATGTATGTATGTGTTGTTACGGCCGGCTTGCACACGCCTAACATGGACAGGAAGTTCTGCTACAAAGGATCAAGCCATGTTTCGTGGGTCCTAAAGGGCACCTGATCCAAAGAGACGAGGAACGCCACTTTGCTCTAGCTGGGGAAATGACCTTCTCCCACCCAATGTATCACACGTGGGGACGGGTGTAGATGGCTTTATTTATACAGGTATCAAACAAATTACAACCAAATTAAAGTCAATATTTAAGTTTAAAAAATATGGACAGAAGAAAACTGCTAAGAAAACGTTTATCCTGAAATTTAACTGACACTCTTAGGCTCCTGTGACTTACTCTCAGCTAAATAAAATCGCCTAATGTTAGGTGGAATTAAATACCGAGAGAGTCCTGATTGTGAGAGAGTTTAAGTAAGGATAAAAGAAAAACCTTGACAATACCAGATTACCAGATTAATATAGACTTGCATATCCTGAGAAAAATGGGAGGGAATTTGACAGTACCAAATTAATATGGACCCTCGCATATCTTGAGAATTAGTTAAGATCCTTCATAAATACGGCCTCAGCAGCTCTCCCTTTATATTTCCCGTTTCTTACGCGCTCTTGCTCCTGCTAGTTTTCCGATATTCCGGTGGTCCTGACTTCACACACGATTTACCAATATTTTTCACCCTTTTTTCACCTTAATGACGTATTTTTCTTTTCAATCAGACCACCAACAGACGATTTTACTCTGATTAAGGCAAATCCCATGCAGCACTATAATTCTACTTTGAATTTTATTTATATTTACTTATTATCAGACAACTTTACTCAGCTTTAGGTTGATATCTTGCAATGAAGGGTCTAAAGGCTATATCTAAAGCTGGTATTCTCGTGGAAGCTCCCTAACACCTCTTCCTCAGCGATTTATTTTTGGATGTGGGTGGTTAATATCCTTTTGTCTGTTATTTACACAGATTTGGGCGATATTGGAAGGATTTATGTAACACAGAAGAGGACAGTAAAGCGTAAGAACCGAAATAAATCACTTAGAAAAGGGTGTTAGGGAGCTTCCTTGTCTGACGAGAATTCCAGCCTAACCTCTCCAGTTCGAAAAATCATTCCCAGTCTGAATAACACAGTCCAGTAGAAACAAGATAAAAAGTACGTCATTGGGCTGATGGGGTTAGGGGCAGTTTTATTAATAGCAAAAGCGTAAATAAATCCTTTTTTTTTTTTCGATACTCTCTGAAGCATGTGATAATGATAGATTATTTTTGACCTTTCTGTACCTTTGTTGCTTATGCTATGTTATGTGGGTTATGTGAGATGCAAGCTGATCACATCCAACAGTTATAGGTGTTTCATACGTAACTAAACTCCTTTTACTCAAACTTGGCCCAAAATTGTTATCATACCATCTTCAATGTGGAGAAGTAGCAATAGAAAAGCACTAGAATATGATGCTAGTCGCGAAAAAGTGCTGTGGAAATTATATAGAGCCACAGCACTGTCTTATACTGAGCTACGTGAAATATACTGCAAAAGGACGAGAATGTGAACCAAGTTAAGGTGAAACAACTATAGCAGAAATTAAAGCTTCCTCACACCTTAGAGCACTCAGTTTTAATCTCATTCACTCGTAAGCAGTCTCTCTCTCTCTCTCTCTCTCTCTCTCTCTCTCTCTCTCTCTCTCTCTCTCTCTCTCTCTCTCTCTCTCTCTCTCTCTCTCATTCTCGCTCTCTCTCTCTCTCTCTCTCTCTCTCTCTCTCTCATAAGTTGTAGCCCTTATTAACCCCTTCAGGACGAGAGCTCTTCCCTAGCTTCAACAAAATAGTCTGGAAATAGCAAGAATAAATTAGAAAATAAAAATAAAAAATAACACGTCACTGGCCACAAGGATCTTCCACTTAGCTGGGTGTATCTGCCACTTGCCGGCAGTGCGAGCAACTTACTGGCCTTTGGGTTCTTCTTCCTTGCATTGGAAAAAAAAAAATCCACTTGATTTTCACACTCACGGGGCATAGTCAGCCAGATTTTTCCGGGTCCTTATTCACAATTTTTTTTAAGATATATCCGTGTGTAAAACTGCTTCTACATATTTGTTTTCAGGAGCTATATTTATAAGATTTCTTAAGCCAAAAACCGTGTGTAAAACTGCTTCTATGTATATATATATTTGTTTTCCGGGTCCCTATTGATAAACTTTCTTAAGCCAAAACTGTGTGTAAAATTGCTTCTATAAATTTGTTTTCAGGAGCTGTATTCATAAACTTTAACTCAAAACTTTGCGTAAAACTGCTTCTATATCTTATTTTACTTATTTTTTACATTTACTAAGCATTTCATAGGCAAACTGGAGTGAATATTAAAGGGAAAAATACAACTAAGCAGAATTTTACTTTATACTGACTGACTGACTTTAATAGAGACTTGTTCAACACAGAAAAATTACTAAGATTTTTTTTATATATCTGGCCTCTAGTGTCGTATTGATAAAAGACTGTAACCTATTTTTACGATAAATAGGTCCAAGTAACTTCACCATTACCGAGAATAATTGTGTTTCCCCCTATTTTTGTTTTCACATTTTCACCCCAATTTGTCCGCTGAGTGTTAATAGCTATACGAGCGAAGACAAGGAGATTAAAAGGCGCTCTTATATAAAACTCAAGCTAAAGGGATTATAAACACAACCCCGTGAGCATGAAGACAAAGGGAGGGACTTACAACTCAGGAAAAATTTTTGCGCTGCGTAAAACTCGACTTTTCATGGACGCGGGCAGAATCCGAACTTGAAATGGGGGGGGGGGGGTTCTTCTTGAGTCTATTGTTATGGGCGATTATGGCTCAGTCTGCAGGCGTGGGAGATACACCCACTTGCTACTGTACTCTCGCCTTGCATGGGTGGTAGGGAGGAGTGGTGGTGGGAATGTTTTACGTGGCTGGTTTTTAGGAGAGTTGATGTGGGAAGTGAGTATTGATCGTGGACCAAAATATATGCTTGTGGATTTCAATTTGTAATAAAAGTTGGTAAATAAATCTTGGCACCCAGGAGCATATTAGCAATGTTAAGTAAAAAGTACCTTAAGTGTGTGGGGGGGGAGGGTTGGTGGTGTGTGTGTGTGGGGGACTGGTGGTGTGTGTGTGGGGGGGTTGGTAGTATGTGTGTGTGTGTATGTGTGTGTGTGTGTGTATACCCAAGCCATCCAACGACTGCAGGTACTATGTGTCTTGGAATATCGCTTCTTTAACTGCCTAATCATAGTACCCTCGTGACACATACGCCTGAGAAACATGAAGGGGTACACAGCTAACTGAACTAACATCTACAGCACGACACCCTCCTTCTTACGTGTATTCTTCGTACCTCTAGACAGTTTTCTTAATCTTGAAGAGGGGAACTTGAAGGGATTGTATGGTCTTGTGTCCTATGCATAGTGAATGTGAAGACGCCTTTTTAATCGGGTTCTTATTAGCGATTTTATTCAATCGTCTAAGTATGATAACTATGGAGAGACCCATTAATTTAAGTTCTTATTAGCGTCAAGTTTATTCTGTTCAGCTCTGGGGTGGCTCTTGCAGTGAAGGGGTCAGCTCTTAACCCCTTAAATATATGACGTATTTTTCCAATGTTAGGCTGTGAAAGGGTAGAGGAAAGACGAATGGACGAAGAAGGGAAGGAAGGAAGGAAAGAAGGGACGAAGAAAGGAAAGAAGGGACGGAAGAAGGAAGAAGTGAAGGAGATACTAGGAGGAGGAAGAGGAAGCTTCATGGTATTATAGCGTTAAAGGAGGCGAAGGGAGAAAGGAGAGGGAGAGGAGGGAGGGGGAAGGAGGTAAATGAAGATAATACCTAACCTCCCTTGCATGAAAAATATCTCCTACGCTTAATATAAATCATCTGGCGATAAGAATAAAAAGAAAAGTGCGGCATCAGACTCAAGAGGCTGCAAGACCCAACATATGGTGGAGGGCCTAACAGGGAAGACCATAAAGGCTCTCTTAACTTCCATATCTAGATTGGATAAAGGATCCGGGCGCCAGGAATAGCGTCCGATGGTTATCAGAAAATGGGGAGACTACAGTGTTACCATGACGACCAAGCTAAATGAAAGAACAAAATTGCGAAGTTTTACAAGATTCAGAACGAAAGGCTGTTTTTATGGGCTGAAATTGTTAGGGTGAAGATGTGCCCACAGTTTTAAGTCATTTGTGAAAGCCTTAGTAGTAGTAGTAGTAGTAGTAGAAGTAGTAGTAGTAGTAGTAGTAGTGAGGAGGAGGAGGAGGAGGAGGAGGAGGAGGAGGAGGAGGAGGAGGAGGAGGAGGAGGAGTTGCAACCCCCCAGGCTCTAACCGTGAACTCAGTGGACTGTTGACTTAAACTGTCATTCTCCTGCAATCCACCATCTGTGGATAGGGTGGATGGGACTGAGGAACATTTGTATTAACTGGGCAGCTCCACCGCCCCGCCATACCGTTGCCACCACGTGAAGGCATCCCTCTCCAGCACTACGTCGTTTGTAAAAGCCTTAATAACAGCGAGGTATATGTGGCTTTACCTCCTTGCTGAATCCCATCTATAAAGTCGTAACGCTGTCAGTCATCATGCTTGTTATGTGATGTAATGAAGAAGTGAGGTGTCGAAATAGAAAGCTAGGGATGTTTGTAGCAGCCGCCTTGCTTTTATATACTGCAGTAAGGAGTAATGAAGTCAACTGCTTATATCCTTAATCAGTAACGACAACACACTCACTCCTAAAAAAGACCTTCAACAGGGGGTTGATGGTTTCATAGTAAAAGCTGATGATGTGGGCTTTTTTTTTTTTTTTTTGGGTGGGGGGGTAAGATTTTTCTTGCTCCCAGGACACTACTTTACTCCATCTTTGGTGGGAAGAAAGGCTTTGGTGATGATGATGATGATGATGATGATGATGATGATGATGAGTTACTTCTGAATGGATAGTAAACTTCATATACGATAATTTCTTTTCTTCTTTACGGTGCGCTAATAAAACGAACAGGTTTACACATCCATAAACGTTACGAGATTATTGATGGAGTGGAAGAGAGAGAGAGAGAGAGAGAGAGAGAGAGAGAGAGAGAGACAGCTTTCGAGAGAAAGAGATAAAAAGAGCGAGCGCGAAGGTGTGAGGAAGCTTTCATTTTTGCTATATTTTTTTTAACTTAACATGGTGCACNGATGATGATGATGATGATGATGATGATGATGATGATGATGAGTTACTTCTGAATGGATAGTAAACTTCATATACGATAATTTCTTTTCTTCTTTACGGTGCGCTAATAAAACGAACAGGTTTACACATCCATAAACGTTACGAGATTATTGATGGAGTGGAAGAGAGAGAGAGAGAGAGAGAGAGAGAGAGAGAGAGAGAGAGAGAGAGAGAGAGAAATATGAGCGTGAGACCAAGAAAGAAAAAAGCAAAGTGAAGGCAGGAGGAAGGGGCAAAAAGGAGCCAAGATTACAGAGAAAGATCAGGTGGGAAGAGACTGAAATACAGAGAGAGAGAGTCCAAGAGAGTCCACAAGAGAGAAGCAGAGACACACAGAGAGGCAGGAAATAGAAGACAGCAGAGCCCAATCAGAGGAAGGGACGGCGGGATCATAAAGTTGGCCGCCTTGCTTTCTCGCGGCTTTATTGAAAAACTTTTTATTGAGTCTCCCACTTCCTTATCCCCTCTTTTTCATTCAGTACAATTTCGGCAGGAGGGAGACGGTGCTGGTGTGTGTGTGTGTGTGTGTGTGGGTGTGTGTGTGTGTGTGTGGGTGTGTGTGTGTATTTCCTGGGTCGTGAAGTTTGGGTATTAAATTGCTTGATTATACTGTTATAGTTCCTTCATCTTAACTTGGCCCAGATTTTTCGTCCTTATGCAACTTTATTTCACGTTCAGCTCAGTGGCGGAAGAAGACTATGCCGCGGCTCCCCATCCAAAAAATGAAGCACTTCTTCGTGACTAGCATCAGTGTGTCAGTTCATTGTTGGCATCTCAGTATTCATGATGGGGATGGAAATTTCAAGCCAAATTAAAGTGAAATGAGTAAATTTTCTTGTGCCCCTCTTTTTAATTCAGTACCACGTCAACCATGTGGAGAATGAGAGACTGACCAGGAGTGTGTGTGTGGAGGGGGAGACCGATGATGAGAAGGAGGGATGGGTGGAGAGGTATATGAGAGCGGGCGGGGCGTGATCTGAAAAGGGGGCAGTCACCCGGCAAAGGA
>JAGKTI010014283.1:0-21870 GCA_018397915.1 Birgus latro
ACACACACACACACACACACACACATACATCCACAGAATTTAACACATACACACACACACAGGAAAAGAAGAGTTTGGTTCATATCCAGTATGCTACAGCAAGGTAAAACACACACACACACACACACACACACACACACACACACACAATTTAACATCCGCACGTACACAAATACTTACAATAATACACTATTATATTCATCGTCTAAGCTCTTTTCAATGGAGTTTATAGGATAGGAAGAGGACTACATACATATGGAAGAATCAACAAAAGAATGACCAGTGACATACACATACAGTACAGTACATTCATCCACTCATCGTTTAAGCTTTGAAAATTCTCGACTCCACCCCACAGGCATGTCTCCGGCACCAAGATGTATTTCGTATGACTGAGTCGGTCCTACAATGCTTGAGCGAAGGCAGTTTCCTTTCAACTAATAAAGTAGATAACCCTTACTATCTGTATCTCCTTTCAGTACTTAGTTCACCCATTAGTTTTTGTTCTTTTCCAGTTCTATAATTTCCTTCTCGCCATTTATCACATTCACTCGCGGTATCAAACCAACATCGTACTTAACTTCCTCTCCTTCCGCAATTCGCTACCAGACAGCCTTGTCAGACTGTCTTGTAGGTGACACCTCCCGCATCGCTCTGGCAATACCCACAGCTGAGTAGGCTACCTTGTTTCAGTGTTTTGCTTGTGTGATATCAACACTTTGACAGTCCTGCGTCTAGGTGAGTGATGAAGCTGATTGTCTGGCTGCTAAGTGCAGTTTGTGCAGTGTAAATACGGTTTGTTTTACGCCAGTAATTTTGTCTGTCAATGTGTATTTGTTTTCCATTATTACCTTTGTTTTATTGAGGGTATTGAGTAAGTGAATCATCTTATTTCTGTGAGATCTCTATGACTGAGTGTTGAGTGATATAGAGGGCGATCATCACTGCTTTAAGGTAAAAAAAAAAATGTTTATATTCTATACAAATATTTTGTTTTTCTTTGGCGCCTTTTTCCCTTTCTCCTACATACGCAGTTACTTCCGCTGAGTCACGCCAGAGAGCCTAAGGAGGTACCCTAAGAAAACCGCGGAAATTCGTTTTGCCTGCATTTATTTTTTCTGTACTAGAATTAGCCTCAGTAATAATGTGTTTTCACTGTATTAATGTTTCAGTATTTTATAACTGTTAATGATATACTGTATTTGTGAGCCAAGTGCTTACATCGGCATTTGAAAACATTTTCGACGCAGGACAACCAGGTGTCTTGTTGTATTTACTCAACAACTATTTTTCTATTTGCATCAATTTTTATAGAGAAATAATACGCCTATATCTCTGCCGGTAAACGAGAATTGTATTTTAATACATTACCTACCCATTTGCAAGCATCAGTAAGTGTATTTTTTGACAAGTATCATATAATGTAGGGTATCTCTGTGTTTTTATTTTGTATATTTATGCATTATAAGTATAGTCAGTCTTAACTTCTATTTTAGATATTAGGAGCTTTGTGGTGTAGATGTAGATGTGATAGGAAGCGTTAATAGAAACACATTGAGGTGGTTTGGCCATGTGAAGAGGATGGAGAGTGAAAGACTGACGAGGAGAGTGTACGTGAATGAGGTGAAGGGGAGTAGAGGGAGGGGGGGGGCCAAGGATGAAATGGAGGGATGGAGTGGAGAGGTTTATGAAAGAGGGGGGTGTGAGCTGGGAGCAGGGCAATGAAATGGCGGGGGACAGGGAGACATGGAGGCGATTTGTTTTTGGCCACCTCCTACGGGATTAAGGCGTCTGGGAATAGATAGATAGATAGTAATTTTACGATTACAATTATCTGTATTAACCAAACTAATTTTTGGATACGGAATAAACATGTTAGGTCTGTTCTGGTTATTAGAATAAAGTACAGTACGAGTATTTAAGTGTTTGTATATATTTTATCTTGTCCTCCGATTACAAGAATAGGTCAGTTTCCAGTTTAGACTATAGCACAAGAGTAAATTCACCTTCAGCAGATACTGTTAAACCAACCACATTGTGTTTCATAATGTTTTTTCGTTATTAATTAATTGTATATTTTGTTTTATAACAACAGGAATAATTTATACTGTTAATGTTGTTACTTTTCTTTAGTTTTATATTTCAGGTGATGGCCTAGTATTTTTTTTTTATTTCATCATTCCAGATAATAGTTGGCATTCCATTTTTGTGTAGCAGATTATTAACAGATTAATAATATATCCTTTTTCAGATACTGTACATTGCCAACTAGTAAGGTATCCTGTACTGTTCACAATGACAGTACCGTCTCATGGAACTACTGTATAAATTATAATAATTTTGCTAATAGATATTGTATAACCAACTGCTTCTTGTTCCATTATCTTCTCCAGAAATGACTGTTATAAGTCCACACATTAAATCTAAATTTCTGAATGGCCTGGAACTTTATTTGTGTAACCTACTCTGGCAAACTTTGTCAAGACGTAGGAGACAAGCTGACTGAGGCTACTAACAAAATCAACAGCCTTACCAGTCTATATGCTGGAGGAGTTTATTGCAAGTAACATCAGCCACAGTGTGGAGGGGACGTTCACTGCTCGGCCTATGATTACTTCTGTACAGGGCGACAGTACTATTGACCATCCTCCTGCCACTGTAGTTAATTCTCCGGTATAGAATGAGTTCCAGCCAGTGCGGAATGGAGCAAGGTTAACGAGAAAATGGAGCATCATTCCAATAAGTATATGCAATAAATTTTTTTTTTTTAAAGAAATAGCAGTACCTATGAAGTACGAGTGGTGGGATATCAATCATCCGTGGTCAGTTGGTGGAATTTTGTGGCAGGGCACCCTCTGAACACAAGCACTATTGTATTCCGGATGGTGGAGTAACAGAGGCTTTGGATGCCTTTTTTGAGAACACAGTGGATGATAGCGTTGTTATTGTTCATACAGGGACCAACAATATTGCATGAACTCCATCAGAAGACCTGGTTGAGAAATGCAGAAAGATGATCTGGCACAATTAACAGAAAACTAACAACATTTTAATTCAGTTACACTCCCATGAATCGATGCAGGAAGTCTTTTTTTCGATAAGGCTTTCGTTATAAATACTGTAATAGGGTCAGACCACTTTGCTTACAGGAAGGGATTTAGCTCATTAACACATGGAACCTTTTCTATAAGCAGTGAATGATGTTTGCAAATGATGGACTATACTTTGAATGCCACTGGCTCTGTCCGTCTCGGTTGTTTACTTAGTGTCGAGGTGGTTGCATGTGAAGGTGTTTGGCAAGTAGGAGGTCTGTTGGGCAGCGGGGAACAGACTGTCACGTTTATGACCAGAGTCGAACACAACAAAATCGTTACGAAGAAACCCAAGCAAGCTGAAAAGAGAAAACGATGAACAGCTGAGAAAACGAAAAAAAAAAAAAAAGGAAATGAATTGTAAGAGGCTCAGTGAAAAAATAAAGAAAAAAAACACTGGGAACGAAGAAGAGTAAATAGGAAAGAACAGGAGTGGAAAAGGAAAGAAGAACAGCAGAAAATGAAAAGGGGGTGGGGAAAGAATGATGTGATTGAGAACGTAGAAAATAAAAGGAACCGAAGTAAAGACGAGGAATAGACAAGGAAATGTGAACATGAACAGCAAAGAAAAAGACAAGAAAGTAAAAGAATAGTAATACAAGAGAAAAAAGAGGCGGGGAGATAAAAAGGGAGACGAGAAAAAGAACCACAAAAAGAGAAGAGAGAGAGAAAACCAAGAGGAGTGGGGATGGGGTAAGATCAACGCTCAGACAATAATTCTTGTTTTGATTTACATGCAACATTTCTGTGGTGGGCTCTTCTTTCGGGCATTGTTTTTTTTTTTTCCCCTTAGTCTCTCTCTCTCTCTCTCTCTCTCTCTCTCTCTCTCTCTCTCTCTCTTTCCACTTACACAGGAACAAATTTTATCGTGCCAGAAACGTCATTATACTGAATAAAACCGTCCGTCAATGACCAGAATATAACCATTACTCTCTATTGCCAGGAAATATACATCGAGCCCATTCCCAATTCCAGTGACTTAAGCCTCTTTCAGCATGTTCTGAAGTCTTTTGTAATATAACGCTAACTACAGCCAGGCGATTTTGTTCAGCTTAGGGGAGACCTTTCCTACTGACAGGTAAGAATCTCTCCTCTCTGTGTCTGTCTGTAACCTCTCTGTGTGTCTGAACGTTCGACTGTCTGTCTGTTTGTCTGTTTATCTGCCTGTACGTCTCTGTATGTGTCCGCCTGTCCGTGTGTTTGTCTTTGTGTCAGTCTATTTGTATGGTCTTCCGTCTGTATGACTGTCTGTCTATTCGTGTAACTGACTGTTTGGCTGTCTGTCCGTCATTTCGGACTTTAGATTCTGAGATCCTTGACCTCAAATCTCGTTTTTGGTAGGTTGAATGTAGGTCGTGGGTGAAAAGTCAAGGTTACAGGAGTTAATATTTATCCCAAGCCGGCAGTTGATCTCAGTCTTGGGAGCATTCTAGCTACTCGTATATTCTTACTATCAGCAGACAGCTTTAAAAAAAAAAAAAAAAAAAAAAAACTTCCGGTAGCGAAAAATTACAAAGAATCTTAGAAGGAAGTAACCGAAAGACAGAATCAGAGATGGTGTTTTGGCAGATTCTGCATACTCGGGGGGAGCTGAAACACCCAAGGAAATCACAGAGTTAACTCCTTCCCGACCAGAGATCTTCCTCGTGATGAATTAAAAACAAAAAAGAATCGTGCTAAAGGGCTTCATGGAGACTCATTCAAGACCCTCAGCAACATCGGGTCTTGTGTAACTTAAGCAAATTGTCTTGTGTGTTGCTCACAATGAAAGGGTTAAAGGGGGTAGGCATCTGAGGTAGGAGAGAGAGAGGACGAGAGAGAAAGAGGTAGAGAGAGAAGAAGAGGGAGAGAGACTTGAAGCATCAGAGTTATACCGAGGTGATTTATGGTAGTGTCTCGCTTTCCTCCCCCTCCCTCCCTTCCTCTCTCCTTCTCTCCTTTCCTCCCTCTTCTCCCTCCCTCACCTGCCCTGATCATGGTAGATAGCAGGTATATTCAATTTATCCGTGTTGTTTTGTTAAGTGGGGAGGAACGCAGGGACGAGACGGGGAGACAAGGAGGGAATGGGGAAGGAGGGAAGAGAGGAGAGGAGAAAGAGAAAATGGAGAGAAATGAAAAGAGAAGGGAGACATAAAAGGGAGGAATGAAGAAAGTGAACGAACAGGCCAGTAGAGTAAGAGAAAGATAAAAAGAAACGAGGGAGGATAAAGAGAGTAGAGGAGAAGGGAGTGAGAAAAAAGAAAGGGGAATTAAGAAGGGTAAGAAGTAGAAAAGAAGGTAAAATGATGAAGCGAGAGAATGAAAGGGCTGAAGGGGAGGAAGAGGAGGAAGGGAGAACGAGAGGAATGATGGGAGAAAACGTAAGGAATGATAGGAGAGAATGAAAGCGATATTGGAATGAGGAAAGTGATGGTGAACGGAAAGCGAGCCAGAGCGAAGAAAAGGGAAGATACAGGTAGGAAGAAAAGTAGAGGAATTAGAAAACTGAAGGAGAGGGGAGCGAGGGGAAAGGGGAAAAGAAGAAAGGAAAGGTTAGAATGAAGGAAAGGGGAGTAATGTCTAGAGAAGGAAGGAAAGGAGGTTAGAATAAAAGAGAGTAATGGGGAGAGAAGGAAGGAAGGATGAACGGGTGGATGAAAGGGAGAATATTGATTTAGAAAAAAGAATGAAATTAATTGTAGACGCTAGATTACATATGATTATTTTCAATCTTTCAATCCACGTTTCTCATGTTTCTAACTCTTTCATACCGACACTCTAGTTCGTCCACGTTGACTGAGGGAGATTTTTACCTATCCGCAGTTTGTTTTTCGTAACCGAGTGCCTAGCTAAGACAATACTACGGCTGTACATCCTTCCCATATACTTCTTCGTGACTAGCACCATATTCTAGTGTTCATCTTTCTTTGAGGTTCAGTATTCAAAGCGGAGAGATGACAGCTTTATGACAAGGTAAAGTGGACATAGGATGCTCGTGTTCACTGTCTTTTGTCCTTTCTGTTTCTGTCATTCTTCTTTTCCTCTCCATCCTTCATTCCGTTCATTACCTACTTCTTTATTTTGTCAACCCCTTCTGTACGGTGACGTCTTTTAGCAGTTTATTCCGGCAACCTCCAGCGACTTTATACAACTTGGGAAAGCTTTTTACTCCAGAGCAGGGTAATTAAGGCTGCATCTCACCCCTACATCTCGAAAAGTCATTCCTAAGCTGAACAAAAACAAAGGTGGCAGGAATAAAAAGAAAAAAATGTCATCAAGGGGAAGAGTTAGTTTTATTTATCGTGTGTTCTTTATATCGCTCAGAGTTGCCCCTTCCATCTGTGTCTTGGCTAGTCTGTTATTTTTCCCTCCTTATTTCTATTCCTCCCTCTCTTGCTTTTTCCTTCTTTCCCTTCCTCCTTCTCTCCCTCTGTTGCTCCTTCCCCTCTTCTCTCCCCCTGTTGACTCCCTCCTTCCTTCTCGCCCCCCTGTTCTCTCCCTTCGTCCTTCTCTCCCTCTGTTCTCTCCCTCCCTCCTCCTCTCCCCCTGTTCTCTCCCTCCGTCCTTCACTCTCTCCCTCCTCCCCTACTCTCCCTCCCTCCCTCCTTCACTCTCTCCCTGCCTCTCTTCATCTCGGACGTGAAGGAATGCAAGTTGAATGTCCTGTTGACAGATTGACAGTGATGGCTGCGACCCGAGGGGAGGAGATTGGGAGGGAGGGGTGGAAAGAAGGGGAGTAGGATGGGTGGAGGGAGGGAGGGAGAAAGGATGGTAGGAGGGATGGAAAGTAAGGGAGTACTGACGGGAGAGAGAAAAGGAAACGAGGGGAGCAGAGGTAGGAAGGAAGGAAGAAGGGAGAAGGTCGGTGAGAGGAGGCAATGAGGGAAAAGAGGAAAAGGGAGAGAGAGGCAGTGAAGGAAGGGAGAGAGGGAAAGGCTTAGAGGGGAGGGAGGAAGAGAGGGAGGGTGTAAGGGGAGGAAATGAAAGAGGGAGGAAGTGAGGGGAAGGAGGGAGAGGCGGGTAGTGAGGGGATGGAGAGACAGGGAGGCAGCGAGAGGATGCAGGGAGAGAGGGAAGATGTGAAGAGGGGGGGGGGGTGAGAAGGGGGGGGAGAGGAAAGAAGGGAGGTAAAAGTGAGGAAAAAGAAGGATGAGTAGGAAGATCAAAACAGAGCAAACAATAAGAAATCTATTGACTATTAAAAGTTTATTTGTTACACGGCAGGGTTGGACTATGTTATCTAATCAATAAAAACAGCACTATAGCTAAGTACAGTGCCACCGACTTACACACTGAATTATTTGGCAGAATACGGCGAGAAAAGTGTGAAGGATATCATGCAGTAAAGACAGGAAAGAAGAATGGAAGCGAAGAGGAAAGGAAGAAAAACAGGTAGTGAGGAAGAAAGAAAAGACAGAAAGTAGGGAGGAAGTCAGGTAGTAACAAGGAAGGCAGGAAAAGCAAAATGAAGGAAGGGAGGAGGTGAGGACGGTGGAAAGGAAGGCCGGAAGAGAGACAGGGAGACAACACTGGAAACTGACCATTAAGGAAATAGAGCCAACATTTGTAATAAACATAATGGACTGACGGTTAAGACAGCCGCTGGTAGCAAGGCAGCTTGGTTGGGCGGTAGGCAGGAAGGCAGGAGGGATGGCAGGGTGAAAGGTAGGCAGGGAGGCAAAGGAAAGAGGCAGGCCGGGAGGCAAGCAGGGAGGCATGCAGGAAGGGAAGAAGGGAGGTAGGCATGAAGTAAAAAAAAAAAAAAGTAGACAGAGAGGAAAGGAGGAAGGGAGGGAGATAAAGAGGCAGTCCAGGAAGCAGGAAGGAAGACAAGGGAGGGCAGCCTGGGAAACAGGTAAGGAGGCTGACAAGGAGGAAAGAAGGCAGGTATGCACTAGGAACGCAAAAAAGAGAGGTAAGTGGGAAGGCAAGAGAGAGAAATAGGAAAGTAGGCAAAGAGGGGAGAAAGAAAGAGAGGCAAGCAGGGAGGCAAAGGTTAGAGGTAGGCACACAGGCAAAAAAGGACGGCAGGCAGGAGATACGAAGGAAGCAGCCAGAAAAAGAAGAGGTAAGCAAGCAGGGGGAAAGAATGGGGCCGACGTGAAGCAGGAAAAATGGCAGCAAGTGGAAGGGAGGGAAAGAGAAACATGACAGATAGGAGACAGGTTGGAAGCTAGGAAGTAGAGAGGGAAGAAGCAGTGGAGGAAGGGAGGCAGGCAGAAAGTGGAAAAGGAAGCAGAGAGACAGACACGAGGTAAGGAGGGAAGTAGAGAGGCAGCAAGAGGCAGGGAGGGAAGCAGGGAGGCAGGCAAGAAGCAGAGGGGAAAGCAAGTAGGTAGGAAGGGTGTAGGAAGGGAAGAAGGAGAGCAGCCAATAGGTAGGGAGGGAAACAGGGAGGCAGGACAGGAGGTGAAGGGATGTAGACAGCCAGGCAAGAGGTAGGGAAGGAAGACAGGAGAGATCCACGAGAGAAAGAGATAAGCAAAACTAAGTTGGACACGAGACAGGAAGATAGCAGGGTAGGCAGGATAAAAGGACGGAAGATGGCAAGGAGACAGGTAGAAGGCGAAATTAACCTAGGGGAACAAGAAGGGAAAGGACAAAATGAGGGAGTTATGTAAGAAAGGAGTCGAGGGAAGTACAGTATGAAAGAACTGTCAAGCAGGTAAATAGCCTATATATATAAAAAAAAAAAAAAAGATGAAGAAGAGGATGCAAGGAGGTGAAGGCTTTAATTAATGCCTATCAACTGCACAAGGGATTATTAAAGCAAACAGTTAGCTATTTTGCTGTCCCTATCTTCTAGAATACGAAAAGTAACATGCAGGTCCTCAGTTGTAATGCTCTGAGGGGCCACACATTGAGGTAAAAGTCTGCAGGGTGACAGGGAGAGAGGCAGAAGGGATGGCAGGTAGGAATGAAGGTGGTGGTATGGCATATAAAAAGGGCAGGGAATGTAGACAAGGAAGAAGTGTATGAGAAAGACGAAAAAATAGAGGTAAGGATTCTATAGGTATTAGATGGATTTTTTCGATACAAGAAACTCTATTAGTAGGACAAATTTGCACACGCATTTTGTGGATCATAACTAACAAAAACGATCTGAGAATATTCCTTCCTCATCTGTATGCATGTGAAAAAAAAAAAAAAAAATTATGGTAAGTAAATGCATTCCTCACTGTACCCTTATCGAGACATACCCTTGACAGCTGCTGCCTAGTACGGACCACGCTGCTTTCTGTAGTTGTCCTCTATTCTTATGTTCTCATAATAAGAATACAACGAGTAGTTATCATACTCTGGTTCCGTAGTGGGCGATCCACTAGCCCATGAACAACTGTGACAATTTTACAAAAAAATGTGTGACCATTTCGGTTTTGGCGAATCGAAATATTATGCTATACATATTTTCCCCAAAAAATATTATTTATGGTATGCATTTACGACACTGTAATACTGCATATCGGATTTATTCACAGCATTAAAAACATCTTGTTTCTTAATCGAGAGGCACTGGACATCCCTGGATATAAAACGAAGGCCAATATTCGTCAGCACTGTCAACACTACACACAATCTTCAGCCCAAAGTTTCTTGGTGAGTACTACAGTTTATTGCATTTTTACCCGTCTCCGCCCCGGAGGGGCTCGGGGACGGGTATTGTCTTCACTCGGTTCGTCTTTTTGTTTGTCTGTCTGTCTGTCAACAACTTTAGGCGAAAACTACTTATGCAATTTTGACTAAAATTACAGAGATGATGGGCTAACTCTTTCTGATCACCTGATTAAATATTGGGCCAAATTAGGCCAAGGCCCAAGCTGTAGGGCCCCCAAATGTAAAAACAACGGGGACGGCAAAAAAACGTTTATTTTGTTTTGTTCCCCCATAACTCCTCTCAGATTCGTCATATCGACATGAAACCAAAATCTAAAGGTGAATCTTTCAAATCTGCATCCTATAACATGCCTCATTACTTCAGGGGGGTTGTCCTCCAGTCAGGGGTAGGGGGGTCATTGTCAGGTGGGTCGGACCTAAATTATCATATGGGCAGAAAATCGTCAATTTTCACCCGATTTACTCCAAATTTCATATGCGACGTCTTTGACTAGATATCATGTTGTGTTTATACGTCAGCACTAAACTGACTGCCGGGGACGGGTTTGCAGTACCTTGGCACCGCTTCTTGTTTGTTGTTGTGTTTATTAGGTATGTCGTACATACCATAATAGTACATAATAATGTATTAAACGTTGTGCATCTGTTATTCGTTGAGGTACATAATATATTTTTTAAATCACATTGCTTCGTGGGGTGAAACGTACGGAAATCTTTGCTAAGCAGGAATCATCAGCTGACTTTCCTCATTTGATCGCATATTATTACTCTGAAATAGTGTATTGCCACGTTTGTAAGTTCATAATTACCAAGAGCCACAATAAGTACGTTATTTTTTCTATCAATAATGTAGCCATTTTTGTGGTTACTGACCATAACCATGGCCTGGAAAAATGAGTTATTTGACCACCCTGCCTGCAATCTGTAATCTGTTAGGATTACGAGAGATCCTTCCATTACAAATGAAATCGTTCTGTGATGGTAGGGTAAGTATAGAAATTAGAAGACAAAACATCTTATTGTAAAAGTTAACAGAAAATTTGCAAAACCGTCAGGCATTATCAAGAATAAAATGAAATGAATCAGGAAAATGTAACAACGTGGCACATTAAACATAAACACATTCGGCATCCAAAAAAACTGAGCACACACACTATGTGGAAATAAAATATGGGTGTCATACCATGTAATTGTGCTAGTCTTGTAACTAACAAGTTTTCGAGGCGACAGATGGCCAATACTGTGGTTAGGAGAGTAATCACCTCATAATCAGCGATTAATTATGCATATTGCACATTATTCTCTTGTATTCCGTGTATATCTTGTCAAATGCGGGAGCATCTCTAAAATTGGCATTATCAGCCGGTCTAAAGATTTCCACAACCTAAGGGCTTCACTCCTGTCTCATGTGGTACTTCACTTGTGCGAAGCTCCCTATGGTCCCACAGCAATCTAGTACTTCGTTATTGCTTACATCAACATACAACTTGCATAATGAAAGGCATGAATATGTTCACGTCTAGTACCATGCAGGAAAATATACTGGCAGGGAAGAGGTGTTCGGGAGCCTCTTTAACTGACGAATATACCGACCTTTGTGTCTCGTGGATACTATCATGGCAGGCCACATGGCACTGACCAGCCCTCCTCACTACCTTATACCAGCCACACAGCACAGCCACAGCGACAGTGTTTAGCTGTGACTGGTGAGAGAGAGAGAGAGAGAGAGAGAGAGAGAGAGAGAACTGAAAACAAGGGTGGGTAAGAATCAAATCAGGTCAACAATGTGGCATGACGGCTGAACGTCGCACTGCGTACTGTGTGTGTGTGTGTGTGTGTGTGTGTGTGTTCTGTCTATATTTGTGTGTTTGTTTGACTGCGTGTCTTTGAGTGTATGTATGTGCGTGTGTATCTGTGAGTGTACATGTGTGCGTGTGTTTTATGTAGATGGCATTCCAACAATAATGTGAAAACCTAATCTCCAGTCCCCTCACCCCCTCCTTCCATCTCCCTCCCCCTTCTGTCCCTCCCTACTTCCTCCCCTCCCTTTCTCTCCTCTCATTCCTCCTCCTTCCCGTCTCTTCCACGTCTACCCTCTTCTCCCCCCCCCTTACCTTGCCTCCTTTACCAGTACTTCTCGCCTACCCTTCTTTATCCACTCCCTCCCTCCCTCACTTTCCTTCACTCCTTTCTTTCTTCCTGCCGCTCTCCCTCCCCCTCCTCCATCTTTTTGTTTTCTCTCTCTCCCCATGCCTTTTTCTTCACTCTCCCCATCCCTCCTTCCTTCTTTTTCTCCCCCTTTGCCTCATTCCTCCCGTATTTTGTCTCTCCTCCATCCCACCATCTTCACCTCCGTCCTGCCCTCCCCCTTTGCCTCACTCCTTGGTATCCCTCCTCCCCTACTTTCATCATTCACTTTTGCCTCCCATCATTCATCTTCCCTTTCCTTCTTTGTCACCCTCATTTTCACCCACTTTGCCTCCATCCCTCCTCTCCTCCTTCACTCCCTCATTAGATCACAATAGGAGACTTGACTACTGATGCCTAACTCTCTCCCTTTCTCCCCCTCCCGGCCCCTGCTTTTGCCCTTTCCTTTCTCCTTCTCTCCCTCTCTCCCCTCTGTTCCCTTCCCCTACTTTCTTTTTCACCCTCCCTTTTCTTACTCCTCTTCCCTTCCCTTCCCTCAGTTTCCTATCCTCCCTTCCAATCTCCCTCACTCTCATCCCATCCCACCCCTTCCCCCTCAATTCCCCATGCTTCTTCTCTCTTCTCCACCCCCCCTTTCGTCTCCCTCTCCTACCACCTTCGTCTTCCCTCTTTTTTTTTTCACTTGCTTCCCCCTCTCTCCCTCCC
The DNA here is from genome assembly GCA_018397915.1 of Birgus latro. Lineage (NCBI taxonomy): Eukaryota > Metazoa > Arthropoda > Malacostraca > Decapoda > Coenobitidae > Birgus > Birgus latro. Next base: position 12,540 of record JAGKTI010014283.1, read on the forward strand.
TTCATATCGTTGTCCCCTTTCCCTCACCCCTATTTTCCTACCCCTTCCCTAACCCCCTTTCTTCCATTCCCCCACCCTTCCCTCATCTCCCTGTCCCCCATTCTTTCTCTCTCCCCTCTCCTACTTTCATATTTCCCTACCCTTTATTCCCTCGCCCCCTCCCTCCCCCTCCATCTCTTCCTTTTCCCCCTCCTTTCCTTTTCCTCTCCCCATTCACTGTACCCCCCTTCCCTTTCCTCTCCCCATTCATTTCACACTCCTTCCCTTTCCCACTTCTCCTCTCTCTCCATCTTCACATCCTCCCTCTCCTCTCCTCTGCCCTTCCCATTTCTCCCTCCCCTCCTTTCTCCTCCCGTCCCCCTCCCATTTCTTCATCCTTTTCCCTCCCTTCCTCTCCCCTTCCTGTTTCTCCTTCTCTCCATCCCTCCCTCACCTGACTTTTATCATCTGTCAGTGTCACCGAGAAGGATGCTGGTAGTTGTGGCAGTGTGGTAGTTGTGGTTTATTTTTGTGATTGTGGTAATTGTGGTTGTGGTAGTTATGTTTGTGATAGTGGTAGGTCTGTTGTTATAACTGTGGTAACTGTAGTAGATTACTATAACTTAACTATATTACTGTAAGTATCTCGTGACCATTTGGTCTAAATTTGCTTTTAGGATCTTTTCATTAATTTTATCTCTGCAGCTGCTTCTCTGTCAAAGCATCCATCTTGCATTAATATTGCATTTCCTAACTTTCTGAATCCGATGACTATTTTCACTTTATCATTGTATCTACAGACGTTATATTTGGTTCAGGAGAGATTTATTAGACCTACAGTGGCCACAAGATGTCTTTCCTAAGCTGAAGAAAATCATCTGAAGATAGCGAAGATAAACCAATAAAATACATCACTGAATTCAAGGGAATAAAATTATACCAAAGGAAAAATTGTGCAAGGTAATCAGAATAGAGTAAACTAGAGGCTCCCCCAAGGGGGGCAATTACACCAGCCGCGAGCCGATACATATCTAGCACGGATTGGAATATATCCTTGACCTTGACCTACTTTCACTAATTTCGAACTTATAGTTTTTCATCCCTACTACACACCTGTAATATTTTGTAATGATATCTCGAGCGGTTGCGAACTTATCGTGATAATAGACACACAAACAATACTCGTAAATTTTCATCCATACTACACACTTGTAAAATTTTGTAATAATATCTTGAGCGGTTGCGAAGTTATCGTAGTAACGGACAGACAGCCCTTGACCTACTTTCACCAATTTCGAACTCGTGATTGCCTTTTTGCCCCTCCTCCCCTTCTACACACCTGTAAAATTATGTGATGATATCTTGAGCGATTGCGAAGTTATCGTGCTAACACACACACACACACACACACACACACACACACACACAAACTGAAAACAATACCAGCTTTGCTATCGCGGCTGGTAAAAAATGAAATGTTTACGTTGTGATTTGCAGTAGGTAAAGGGGCAGGGGTAGACTAGGTAAAGGGGTAGCTGGAATCTAGGTGGAAGATGGGTAGAAGGAAGTATAGAGATGAGTAGATGAGTAGGTATGATGGAGTAATATTGTAGAAATTGGGAAACAATTGGGAGGCAGATAAAAGGTAAGGCAGATGGGAGTTAGAATGAAAGCAGAAAGGAAGGTCGAGGTGAAGATAAAATAGGAGAGGACAAACAATGGATCCAAGGGGCATACTATTTACATGTTTTCTTACTGGAGCCAGTCACTGCTATCTCCTTTACTGTCACTGCCACGGCCATCCGTCACTGCCATCATTGTCACTGTACTATTTACATGTTTTCTTACTGGAGCCAGTCACTGCTATCTCCTTTACTGTCACTGCCACGGCCATCCGTCACTGCCATCATTGTCACTGTCACTCATTAATTGTCACTAATGTCATTGTTACCAATACTTATATCACTGTCTCTGACATCACTGTCCATAGCATAACTGTCACTGCCACCAGTGTCACAAATGACATCACTGCCACGCACTGCCACTTTGTCTCTGTCATCACTGCCATTGCTACTGTCTTCACTCACGACCAGCACTATCTATACCACTCCTGTCACTGTCTGCCATCAATGTCAGTGACACCGTTATCACCATCACTGCCGGTGCTTTCATTGCCATTGCTGTCAGTCACTGTTAACCACCACCAACACTATCTCTGCCACTGACACCATTGTCACTCTCACATACAGCCACTGTCACTGCCTTTGGCACCACTGTCACTCACACAACATCCACTGTCAGAGACCTTAACACTATAATTTTCTGTGTCACCAGTGTCGTTGTCACTTCCACGACTGTCAATATCACTGTCACTGTCACCAACATAACTGGCTACCATCATTGTCACTGTCATTGTCCTCACTACTGTCATTGCCACCACCTTTACTGACACGATTGTCACCGTCAGTGTCATCACTATCACTGTAACTGCCACCACTGTCACTGTCATTGCCCTAATTATCCCTGTTACTCTCAGCACTGCTGCTGGCACTGGCATCTGCCTGCCATTGCCACGGCCACCATCGTCTCTGACACTGTCACCGGTATCATTGTCACTGCCACCACTGCCATTGTGTCACTGCCACTGCCATCGTTTTAGTGCCACTACTGTCCTTTCCAACACTGCCAGTCACTGCCACCATTTCTGATATCACTACAAACAATGTCACTGCTGATGCTAATTTCGCTATTACAACTATCAACGTCACTTCACCCTTGTCTCTACCATCGCTGTCTCAGTCACCGCCACCACAGTCATTTTCATTACCATTAGTGTCACTGCTACCTGTATCTCTTCCACCTTTGTCACAGTCAGTCCAGTACTGTTATTTCCAACACTGTCACCACCATTACTGTTGCTACTATACAGTCCGTCTCTGCCATTCCCATAGCATCTGTCAGCATACTTGTCTCAACCATCACAAGGTCTTGTATATAAATCCACGATTCGATTATATATATCTTTTAGGTACCAGCACCTATGTCCAACAACACCTGCCATCTACTCGACCACAGGCATTTCCGTAGGTTGTGTTTTTTGCTTTACATCGCTCTCTTTATTTATGTCTGACTCTCTCTTCTCTCATCTGCACACCATTTTCCCTCCTCTCTCCCTTCCTTATCACATTTCATCCCTGCTTCTCCTCTCTCTGTTTCATCCCATCTCCCATCTTTTCTCTTCGTTTTCCTTCATCTCTGTTTACGTTCCTACTCCATCTTCAGTTCTTTTCTGTTTTATTTTTCTCTTCGCAACCTCGTCTGCTTTCCTTATTTTCTCATCCTCTCTTTCCTCTGTCTCGCTCTTTCACTTTTCGTATCTAGCCTCCAAGTTTCCTGTGAAATTTCTTTCAGCGATACTCGATCATAATAAGTGTTCGTGCTGCCTTTGCTTGTGCCCCAGAGTGTCGGAGATCTTCGTTCTTTTACATATTGTTTACTGGAGCCCAGTGGCAGTATAAAGCTGTTCTACGGCTCAGTCCACAGCACTTATCGGTGACTATACTCTTGCTTCCTTAGCCTGCCTTAAAACTGACATCTTGCCACCTTGAATGCCACCTTGTAACAGAATTACGAGTAACATTAAAATATTTCGCTACTCACGGAGAATTGTTCCGGAATGGCTCTAAAGCCGTAGATTGTCTTTTTCTGCCCCTGAGCTACCTGAGGTACGCTGTAAAAGACGAGAATCTGGACCATTTTAAGGTAAATATACGAAATCATCATAATTTCTTGTGTTACTCTCTTGTTACAACTCATCATTTAGTATGCGGAGATGACAACTTTAGGCCTAGCTGAAGTGGACAGAGGATAGTAGATGGGAGGAATTCCATTATCCTTAACGCTGAACCCATAGCCTGTGACCGTCAGATAAGGTTGTTGTTGTGTGGGGGTATTTTTGTGTGTTTAGATAATTTTGAGTGGAGATTTTTCCTTTCAGTAATCTTGACTTTCCATTCTCTCTCTCTCTCTCTCTCTCTCTCTCTCTGTCATGAAAAATATTATTGGCTGCGATGCCTCCGGTGACCAAGTCCATAGCGTGCTTGTCTACTCTTTGTCTACTCGTCATCTAGATTTGAGTGTGGTCCTAGCCGGGGACAGATATTTACGTGGTGGCAGCAATAAGTCCTCAAAAGTGTTGTACCATGTTCCAACCCTCTCCTGACTCAGTGGAAATGCAACTGCGGAAAACACATACCCACATTCACCTTTTATCTCGTATTTTATCGCCCTTCAAGCTGTATGCTTAAAACGAAGAACACTAACGAACAAGTTAGCCAGCCCCCCCTTACTTTTTTTTTTTTAATGTTATCTTATCACCAGCAATTGTTCAATCTGAGCAGTTTGGATCCTGCTTGAATGCAATTAACAACCATTTAAAAAAGACAGATATACAGGTATTCTGTTCTCATGACGTGTGTCTCAAGTTACGACAAAAATGAACGGGTTGGGCTTTTCCACACTTTAGCCGTTTTTTTTTTTCTTTTGGTCATAATTCGAGTCCTACCATTATGTTACAGATGACATGGGGGCGCGTTACTTCTCCAGTGTGATAGAGTTTGGTGTTCCTCCATGGTTCGGACACATTTCAGAACTCATTAAACAGTAAAACATGGCTTGGCTTGAACGTGTACAATATGAGCTGTCCGCTTATGTCAGGAGCGTGTGCGTGCAAGCTCGCCATTACGTACATACATACATATATACATGAGTACTTACATATTTTAGCACTACCGCACTGTTTACCGTTCAGTAAATTACTTTTTGGCAGTATAGTCCTTCAGTGTGCTATTCTGCCTATGTTCAAGAATCAGTAATGGTCGATGGGTCTGGAGGGTAAGGGGGCCACCCTTCGCTTGGTTTGCTTTTTAGATGCAGGAGGATTTCTTGGAGCAGACCATTCAGTCAGCCACTCCCTAAGGTTTTACTCGGACGCAAGTTACTTCATTTCCATAGATTCTAGCGACCCTCCATAATACGGTCCTCATGATCCCATATCTGTATAGTACTATACGTTTCTTTATAATTTTTCTTTTGACCCCCATAATTATAGGAAAATTTTGCCTAATATTCAAACGAATAAAACTAGAGGCTCCCCAAGGGGGGAATCACACCAGCCGCGAGCCGATACATATTTAGAGCGGCTCGGAATATGACCTTCACCTTGACCTACTTTCACCAGTAACGATTTCGTAGATTTTCATCCCTACTACACACTGATGAAATTTTGTGATGATATCTTGAGCGTTTGCGAAGATATCGTGCTAACAGACCCAAAGACAGACGAACAGCCTGAAACCAATACTTGTCGGAGATTTTCATCCCTACTACACACCTGTAAATTTTTGTGATGATATCTTCAGTGGCTGCGAAATTATCGTGGTAACAGACGTACAGACCTTGACCTACATTCACCAATTTCGAACTCGTGATCGCTTAATTTTCCCTACTACACACCTGTAAAGTTTTTTTTATGATATCGTGAACGGTTGCGAAGTTATCGTGCTAACACATACACACGGTGGCTCAATCGGTAGAGAGGTGGCCTGCAGTCCTAACGGACCCAGGTTCAAAACCCCGCTTGGGCAGGGATCAGTTTAAGGATTTGAATTTCATTAAATCAGGCTTTACTGGTCTACCAGAAGACCCGCCGACATGTCGTAAAAATACCCCCACTAATACCAATACACCAGTCCTGTATGAGACAGCCCTGGCATGTATTCAATATGGANCTAAGTGGTGACATGTAGAGGTGTAGGGTATGTAGAAGGACTGCTGGGCCTTGATAGCAGGCTGTGAAGCCTATGCCCAGAGTCGGACACACACACACACACACACACACACACACATACATACACACACACACATATGTATACACACAGAAAACAATACCAGCTTCGCTATCGCGGCTGGTGAAAATGGAACCATTACAGGGCAAAAGCATTTTACTCTAGCACAGACGATTTTATTCAGCTGAGGGACAGCCCTGGCCAATAAGTGAAGATTGAACCACTAAGCAAGGTCCCCCTTCCCCCCCCCTCTCTGGTTTGTGATTCTTAGTACCATTAATTCTCTCTCTCTTTCTCTCTCTCTCTGTTTTTGTTTGTTCCCCTCTTTTTTTTCTCATCTCTTATTCTTTTGTGTTCTCTTCTCTTTTGTCTTTTTTCTCTTCCCATCTTCTCTGGTCTCTTCTCCTGGTGCCTTTTCTTCTCTTCTGTCATTGTTTCAGTCTGAAGGATCTCGTAATGTCAACCTGATGCTGTGCGCTCCGGATAACGTCATAACCCATTACTCATGCGTCTCACGGCCAACCCCCTTTATCCGACCTCTGATCAGGGGGACGCTCAACTCCGCTTAATGTTACAGCATGGCCGCGAATACAAAGCAGGGGAGAGGCCAGATACACACCGATACAAAATGGAGGAATATTGCGGAATGCAAAAGGATACAGGATTGAATATGAACAGTGGTAGTTACCTCCGCAACCAAAGTTGGACGGAGGTTACAGTATGTATTCATCCGTGTCTGTATGCCTGTTTGTGTACAAGTTACCTTAACAGTTTGTCACTGCATTTCATTGAAATCTGGTGGATAGGTGGGCAGTAGGTCGGGGAAAAGTTGCTTAGAGTATGAGGTGGATCCAGACTCGGACAAAGGAATCAATCATTTCTATCAGCGTTGGCGGAGATATGCCGTCTCCGAGAATGTACCAGGCCAGATTAAGGCCGTAGAATAATTGACTGCTAGACCGTAAAAGTATTCGTCTGGTAGGAAAGGGTAATTATAGTAGTAATCATAAATTTAGCGTTCTGTTTTTTTCTACTTTACAAACTAAGTGAATGACAAAGCTAATGGAGTGAGATGGTAATAGGACAATACGTAAATGGAAACCGGATTAGATGGACACAATGAGAGGTGAAGAGTATTTTAAGGAGAGACTAATGTTGAGTGGTAGGTGGTGGCGACCATCATCCACTCACTTGATGTAGTGCTGCCTACTTCTTCCTTAGCCTTTATCATTCTTTTTCTGTGCCTGCCCTCCTTTCTTCCTATTTCTCCTATATTTCCTGTCACTTCTTACCGCTTTTCTTTCCTTTACAGGTGGCAGTACATTGAGTGACAAGCCAAATGGTTTTCTGTAAGCCAAGAAACCATTTACAACGCTGGGTGGTAACCATATAACCAAACCATACGTGCTCCCTACGTGTCAACAAGTTGGTTGGTGGAGGGTTAGAGCCCCTCCCCGTAAAAAAAAAAATAACTCAAAGTCAAATGGCCACCCCTTACGGGATTATGGTGTCTGGCAATAGATAGATAGATAGACTAATGTTGTAGAGAATGCGAATAAACGTAACGTATACATAAACGAAATAGATCAGATAAACACCAGTATAAAAAGGCAGGAATGTGGTGGAATGCCAAGGAATCCAAGAGTAAACTGTGAAAAGCGGTAGTAGTCCCGAGTTTTAAGTGAACAGTAATGGTGATGAAAGATGATGGTATTTTGAATCCAGAAAGTGACAAAGAGTAATTGAACCTTCTCATGGTCGTGTCCTCTTCCAGCCAGAGTTTGACGAATTTATTCAGCTGAGACTGCGGTGGCGCAGCAAGGGGAGGGGGGGCTGCACGATGCCATCCCCCCCCCCCCCTCCCTTTGACTCTGAGTTCGAAATTCCATAAAGCATTTCCCGCATTATCATCTACCGTATATTTTTTCTTTATTCCATTCTCGAAACTTTGCTTCGTATTACCGGTTTCAGCAATGGATATACGAGGTATACATACAGTATTCAGCTGAATCAAATTAGATATACAGGCAATGTATGTTATGCGCATACTAGAACAAGAGACAAATATAGAATAATTTTTAGCATGTGGTGACTAGTGAGACGGGCAGGTGCCCCCTCCTCCCCTTTGGATAAATCCTGGCTGCCCCACTGGCTGAGAGTGAGTCATGTGAGCCTCTGAGTGTGAATACAGTGTCATGTAGGCTAATCTACGTTACAAAATAGCTGGTTGTCCGAGCTAAAGGAATATGATAACGATGATGGAATAAAGAAATAGAGGGACACTCAATGGAGCGCATCTCTCCGACAAGGGCAAAGTAATTTCCAAAACATTCTTCATAATGGATTAGGGTTTCTCATCATTGATTAGGATTTCGAAGAAAGTGTTTTCCGGATCCAGAATCTGTAATACGATCCGGATCGGTCCCAAAAGTTAACTGACTGTTTCCTGGGACATGGGCTAACTACCCACCAAATTTGGTCCAAATCCGTCTTTTAGTTTTTGAGTAATCCTGCTAACAAACAAACTAACAAACAAACAGGGGTGAAAACATACTCCCCTTGCTGGAGAGAAAAATATCCATTCATTTCTTGGAGATCAAATATTCGTGTAATCAAGGTTGTAACTCCGATCGGGGCATTCTAACCACTACACCACCAAGGGATCGGTCCCAAAAGTCAATCGATTGTTCCCTAGGACATGGGCTATCTACCCACCAAATTTGGTCCAAATCTCTCCTAGTTTTTGAGTAATCCTGCTAACAGGCAAACATACTAACAACAACAAAACCAGGGGTGAAAACATGCTCTCCATGTCGGACAAAACAATACAGCAATACGAAATAGTTGCATGACAAGGGTCGTACAATAGGACGGCAATAGCATACGGAATAATACAGTATTATGAAATATCAGTGAAAAGATAATGACCTTTAACTTTTTCATTTTACTAAGGCTTCCACCAGACTACACTCTTCATGTTAAGGAAAATCCCTGGTAGTGAAGGTTTTTAGAGAAGCCCATATCTACTCCCTCCAAACTGTAGAGTTTATTGTAAAAGATAGATGATGAGCCGATGACATATTCTTTTCATTGTTGCTTCCTCTAGGACAGTGGTTCTTAACCTTTTTGCTACCACGCCACCTCTAGTAGTTGGTCCTTCCTTCCACGCCCCCCTCACATCTTCAACCAAACTAATAAAATTCCCTTCCAGATTTTAGGAAAAACTGAAAATAAAATGGGTGTTTTTGGTCTTGTTATTGAGCATGAATTCTGTGCAAACAATATGCCCAACATATTTGATGAGGTTACTTTCTTACCAATTTAATAAGATACTTAACACTGCTTCATAGCTACCAGATCTTGAATGAGTGGTCAAACGCAATAGGGTGCACAACTTAAGGCCCTGTCAACGTTCAGCTGGTTTCTGTACTTGGTCTTGACAGCAACGAGCATGGAAAATGTAGCTTCACAAAGATACGTGGATCCAAACATTGTCAGAATTCTAG
>JAGKTI010014284.1:0-21869 GCA_018397915.1 Birgus latro
AGATAGATAGATAGTATCCTCACACTCACAATTACTAAGGCACACATACTCATTTACACACTTGCGGGCACTCATTTCCCACATACACATTTACCCATTGGCGCATATCCAAATACATGCGTATACATTCCTATTTATACTTATCCTCTCATCTGAGCGACATACTGTACGTACTTAAAAATACGAACACACACAGACGATACAGTACATTTCAGCAAGCACACAAAATAATACGCATATAATTAACATGCACATGCACATTCTTAAATTTAAAAATGAACACATTCGTAAGCACACAGATACATGTGTATGTTATGTGCGTGTATGTATGTGCATATGTATATATGTGTGTGTACTGTATGTGTATGTATGTATACACGAGGTGCTGAACGAAGCGTGCAAAACACTCTGAAAACCTTAGACAAATGGCCGTTCAAATCCGTTCCCAACGAACTTTATCAGATTTTAAAAAACTTGAATGTTGGCAGACTTTGTGTATATAAAGTATGACACCTGAAGTAATGGTTGCCAGACACGCTGTATTAGCACGCTCGGCTCCTGTGACTCAACTAGCTGAATAAAATCGTCTGGCGTTAGCTTGAATAGTACTAGAGTTATCTTTATCATGAGAGAGAGAATGGGGGGGGCAGTGTGAAGGTATGATCATACAGTGCAGTATAGGGTAGGGTCATACAGTATGGAGTAGGGTCAGTGTGAGGGCAGAGTCATGCAGTATGAGGTAGAGTCATCAGTATGGAGTCAGTGTGAGGGTGGGGTTGTGAGAGGGATCATGCTCTGTGAGTGAGGTCATGCTGTGTGAGGGTAAGGGTCACGCAGTGTGAAGTTGGAATTGTGCAATGAGGGTGGGACATGCAGTGTGAAGATGGGGACATGTACAGTAGTGTGAGAAGGGGTACGTGTGAAGTTGAGCTCAGTATGTGAGGGTGGTCATGTAGTGTGAGGTGAGTATGTACCGTGTATGTGGGTCATGCAGTGTAAGGGTGGACTGTATGAGGATGGAGTCATGTAGTGTGAGCTGAAGCCATGATCTGTGAAGGTGAGGACATGCAGGGTGAAGCTGGGTCAAGCGGTGTGAGGGCGGAATAGTACAGTTGAGCGTTGATTCATGTGGTGTAAAGTTTATAAGCTACGGAAGTGAGTGTCACCACCAGACGATTTTGTTTAACTTAAGGAGAGACGTGATTGTGAAGGGGTTAGTGGAGACCGTCTATAACGCCATCTCTACAAAACGTCATTCTGAAGCTGAAGAAAACCGTCTGTAAGCTGAAAAAATAAATCATCGTATTCAAGTCGTAGAAAAATCCTCATAATTAGAACAACCTCGTCTTTATCGATTCTTTACCTATTTCTTTGATCTCTTAATTATTTTTGACTAGTTGTTTGGCCTGTTGAAACATTCAGTCATTTTATTGGGCGAAAACTTTAATTAGGATCAAATTTCCGTCAACAATGAACGCCGCAGGTTTCAACAAACAAGATGGCCGCGTGCGTGACAAGTGAACAGCGACGAGCGATCGATATGACTCCAAAAGCCAATTATATCAAGCAATTTGGGCAACATTGGAGGGAAATTGGGTAGGGAAATAAGGGAGAGGGGAGGGAAGAAGGAGAAGAGAAAGGGGAAAGTAGAATGATGGGAGAGGAGAAATGGGAAAGTGAAACGGGACAAGGATGAGAGAGAAAGAGACTGGGAGAGGAAGAAGTAAGATTAAAGAAGGAGAGGACGAATGAGAGAGAGGGACGAAGTATTAGCGAAAGGAGGAAGAGAAAGGGAGAGAGAGAAAGAGAGGGAGGGAGAAGAAAAAGGAGAATGGGACTCAGAATTATGAATTCGGTGTAAATGTGTCCATGTATGTGTGTGGCAGTACAGTATATACGACTATGACTGACGTATATAACACAAGGAACCTCACCGCTTAATCCTTCCCCACCACGACACATCTTTGCTTCACTTGTCAGGAGAGAGCCCACCTCCTGACATAAACGTCTTTTTAACATTTTCACAACTATTTCGCCTTTATCTTTTACTCTCACTTCCACCAGGCGATTTTATTCAGCTTAGAGGAGACTTTTAGAACTGGAAAGGTTAGATGCAGCTTTCACTGTAGCCCCTTTACCTTAACTTGGCTTAGAATTTCGTCCTTTTGCAGCTTATTTCGCGTAGCTTAGTGGCAGGAGAGAGAGAGAAAAAAAAAAACTGCTCTGCATTCCTTCCAGAGCACTTCTGCCTGACTAGCATCACATTTTTTTATAGTGTCAATCTGTTGCTACAACTTGGCATTCTTGATGTAGAGATTGCAGTGTTAGGCCAAGTTGTATGGAAAGGAATATAATATAACCTTCAGTAGAGAGGTTCTTGTGTGCGTGTGTGTCTATGTAATTCATTTGTATAGGTGTGTGCGTCATGTGCACGTCAGTGTGCATGCTAGTGTGTGTGTTTTGTCAGTTTGTCTGATAGCGTGGGCGCGTGCGTGTCATCATGTATTCGTCAGTGTGTGTGCGTGTTTCTGTATGTATGTAGAGTGGCTAGACTGACCTTTGACCCAGACGCTTCTTTGTGACCCAGTGCTATGCTTAATGTCACGGGTCTCTCTCTCTCTCTCTCTCTCTCTCTCTCTCTCTCATTTTGCACTGCTATTTATGTTAGTCTGTGTTAGGCTGTGTTCTGTGTTATATTGGCCTCTGCTGCTAGGATGGTGTTCTTTACTGCTGTTCTGTTCTGTTAGATATTGCTGTGATGATGCTGTATGCCTGCTGTGATGGTGCTGTATGCCTGCTGTGATGTTCTGTACTGCTGCGAAATTGCTTTATGGTTCTGTGTTTTGTGCTGCTGTGATGCTCTTGCCTGTGATGCTCTATATTACTTTGATGTTCCTCAATGCCTCATGTGTTTTTTGCTGCTATGATGTTGCCCTGTCTTTATGCCGCTGTGATGTTGCTTTATGCCTTTATGATGTGTTGCTATGATGCTGCTATATTCTGCCTGCGGTGTTGCTTTATGCTGCTGTGATGTTTTATGCTGCTATGATCTGTACTGTTGTGATGCGCGTTGCTGCTATGCTCTGTTGCTAAGCTTTCAACCTGCGTACCTGCCTTGTTGCTATGGAAACGAGAACAGGTGAGGGAGAAAGGGAGAGGAGGGGGGGAAACAGAGAGGAAGGAGGGGGGGAAACAGAGAGGAAGGAGGGACGAGGATAGGAGAAGGGGGTAGGGGGAGGAGAAGGAAGAAGTGAAAGGAAGAGAGAGCCTTAGAGAAGGGGAGGGTGGGAATCAGAGAGGGAAGAGTGGTAGGAACATAAGAAAGGATACCTGCTTGGTCTAGGAGAGTAACTAAACTAGATACGGATAGCAAAGAAGAAGGGTCCTCCCCGCCCTCCAAACCCTCCAGCCGAAGCCGGCAAGAAAAAGTCAAGAAACCCCACGCAGTATAGAAAAACTGGCGAGGACGTTTTATAGGAAAGTGTGAAAGGAGAAAAAGAGACTGTCATACTGTAACCTGTAATGGAAAAAGAATAATTAGTACTGGTTTTGAGATCATTTTAATACCCACTCCTCATACGTCATGCTTATCTAGCCTTTTCTTGAAACTCCCAATGGAATGGGTGGCAACTACACTAATAGGCATCTTATTCCATTCGTCCATTGCTCTATTGCCATCCCAATTTTTACATACTTCCTTACTAAAACGGAGTTTTTCTGGTTTGAAACCATTACTTCTAGTTCTCTCCTGTATGCTCACACTAAGTGCCTTGCTAATATTTCCCATATGTATTCACTTCATCCACTTAAACACCTCAGTTATCTCCCCTTACTCCACGCCTTACTCATGAAAAGTTCCGAACATCGTGTATCATTTTTGTCATTCTTCTCTACATTTCTAAGGAATTTAGGTCCATTCTGTACTACGGACACCAAAATTACACAGCATAGTCAAAGTGTGGCCTTACTAATGCTAGATAAAGTTGCGGTAGTACTTCAGATGTCTATTTTCTCACGGTTCGCGAAATAAATCCTAGGAGAGAGAGAGAGAGAGAGAGAAGTGAAGGAAGGAAGGAAGGAAGGACAGATGGAGGTAGGGAGGGATGGAGGGAAGGTTGTGAGGGAGGGAAGAGGGAGAGAGGGTGGACAGGCGGAAGGGGCGGTGGGGGGAGTGACCGCGTGGTGTGGGTCTAGACTGCTTGCGTTTTGGTTCGTTCGCTGTCCTCGTATTCGGCTCCAGCTACGTATGAACACATCAGTAAAACAAAGCACGCATTTAATTTCTCTTACATTAGAGATCAGGCTCTAATTATGGCTTAAGTTTAATTGGGAATGAAATTTAGCAGTAAAAATATTTGAGCGGAAACGGGAGACGACCGAATTTAACAGTCAACCAGTCCATTCCTCCCGCTTCCTCCTCCTCCCCTCCCTCCTTGTACGTCTCTGCTCTCTGTGTTTCCTTCTGATCGTCATTTGTCTATTTCTTCCTTTCTTTGATCTCTTCTACCCTTTGTTTTCTTCTTTCCATCTCATCCATACCTCCTTTTTCTCGTTCTGTCTCTGTCCTCATCCCTCCCTCTCTACCCCTCGTTGCTTTCTCCCTTCCTCTCTCTCAGAATCGGCAACTCTCAGAACTATTGACTATATGGAGAAAATGTAACTCATCTTGTATTTCCCTGGATCCTTAGTATTTACTCGCATTTTCCATCCACTTAGTCATTCTCACCCATCTCCTCCATTTACTCTGTCATTTCTCTGTATTTATAACTCTTGTTCTTTGTAACGAGCTTCTGCATTTCGGTCTTCTAATATTCTTTTTAAAACCCAATTGTTTGCATTGCTTCGTATTTCCTAAATTTTGTAATGTTCGTCTCATCGTAGTTCCATTTTTCAGCTGCGTCGTTTTGTAATCCTAGTCTACTTTGTACTTTCCAACTGCTGACGCTTGTAACACTCATCTCCTGTATTTCATTGGATTTTTCAGCTGTTTGGCCTTCCTAACACTTTCCTGTATTACCTCCACATGCTTGACCTTTGTATCTGTTTGTAGCGACTTGTGGCATTCTGGTTTATGTATTGCTCTTGATTTTTTTTTATCCTCGTCATCATTATCGTCATTATCATCATCATCACCACCACCACCATCATCAGTCTGAAGAATTTAAGTGCAGTATTTTGTTTAATTGTTTTGCCTCGTAATAATTTTCTGAGTTGACATTTTTTGCTTTTGTGATGTTCTGAATTTATGTAACCTCCCATGCAATCAAATGGAGTGGATTTTAATTAACAGGCCACTTTATGTAACCCGTAATGGACTATTGTATAAATGCCCTGTTCTTTTGTAACCCATGTAATTAACTGCTTCTGTATGTCCTCTTTATGTATCCAGTTAGGCCTATGTGAATGGTGTGTTGATGTGTGCCTGACCTACTTCAGTGTGGATAGCTCTCCCTCTTGTATGTTTCTTGTCTGGCCCTGTTTTTTGCATTCTGCCTCACCCCATCCTTAGGTGGGGAAAATTTCATAATGATGGTGGTGATGGTGGTGGGGATGATGGTGGTAGTAGTGGTGGTGGTGATGATGGTGTTGATGGTGATGATGATGCTATGATGATGGTGATGATCAGTACAAAGAAAAGCAAACAGCAAGACCAGATAGTCCTTTCAATACTATTTGTTATGGAGACTGATGTCTAATTCTGTGAGCTGAAGATAAGGTAGGGGTGAGGATATATTTTTAACACTATCATTTTGCTTCCTGGGTTTTTATCTCGTGCTTTTAAACTGCCCAACACTTGCCATGTATATTGTTTGCTGAGTTGGGATTCGTAATTATTTTTGTAATACCTCCGGTCTTATGTATTTTTCTGTATTTCCAGTACAGATTCATCTCTTCATGTTTGCCATCTTTGTCTTACTCTAGTAGTTTAATCACACTCTTACTAGCATACTGCAGTTACCTGTTCTTTTTATGTGCTTGCATTTGTTGTTCTGTTTATGCCTTCCGTCTGTGTATTCACGTTTTGTTAATCTGTTTTGTATTTCTGTGGTAGTTACTGTTTTCCATAGTATTTCATGTTCAATTTACATCGTGTTATATTGGCATTGTTTCTGTTTTCTCCCATATTCCAGTTCACTTCTTTGTAATTCAGTTGATTTTAGTATTTCGTATTTACACGTGTTTCCTTTGTATCTTTCGTATAGAAGTACTTATATACTGTTCTTATATTTTCCTTTGCTTGTTCCTTTATAGATGTTTCTTTGTCCTTCGAGTCATGCTGCATTTCTTTTGTATTCACACGTTTCCCTTGTATTCTGTATATACATAAAAACGGTTCATCGGTCCATGTTAGACAGCTCATTATTCCAAGTTCTTGTACTTTCTCAATATTTCTTTGTATTTCTTATAATTCATCTATCATTGAATTCGTTATGTATTTCCACGTTTCTTTCGTATTTCTTTTGTATTTACACGTGTTTCCTTTGTAAGCTTGCGGTGCGCGGGAGTGAGGTACGGGCTACATTAGGGCGAGAGTGGCGTGGTACAGTATGGGACTCCCACCCTTACCCATCCTACCCACGTGGTCACCTGTACTGCCTCATCGCTTACAAAGGGTACAGACACGGAGGTTACAGGGAGATGACAGCTTGGAGGGTTCAGTATACAAATGTTACAAACGTAAACATGTTACAAAATTATATTTGTACAAAAGTTCAAATTGCATGGTACATCTAGAAGGATACTAGAAGAATTCGGTTACTGCAGGTGACGTTACAAGAACACTGTCTTTGAAGGTACAGTGAAGACGTTACAAGAGATAGAATTTGAACAATACAGTAATTATATATTAGATATATGAGCTGGTTCAGACACAAAATACATCAGTTACCTTAAGATTCGTCAGGATCACGAACACGGTGGTTACGGCATACACATGTTCTGTGGGTACGAAACCAGTGCTCACATACAGTACAGAAATTCAGTACAAACATGATACAACAGTACACTTTAGCTATGATACCAAATACAGAGGCAAAAGGAATACAGTTTAGTTGTTAGTACAGAACACAGTACGTTACTGAGTACAGCGGTTACAAAGCAGCATAGGTAGCAGTAACAAAAATACCGGCACATAGGGTACTGGAAGACAAGTTATAAAAATGCAACAGTGGAGAAAAAAGAATGACAAAAATATGAAACTGCTACACACACACACACACGATAATGTTAAGCTATAAAACCGCTCCAAAACAGTAAAAGGAAGAGGTAGTTTTAGCCAATTACAATAACACAGGCCAATTTGGGAGTAATATTCTCCTTCCTCATTGAAAGTAAAATAGGATTGAAAATGTGGTTTGTCGATTCATTCAACCGTGTACTTGTTGGCAATGATTTCGTATCTCCTCGTCCACAGCTATTTCTTTGGCACATAACACCTTAACATCCTCTAAATAATGCCAGTGATGCAAGCTGAGTCGATATTATAAAGGTATAAATTAACATACCGGAGAACTCTAATACATAATAGGCAAAATAAGTAACAAGAGGCACTATGGGTCTCCAGTGCCAAAGATGTTTTAAAAGCACAGGCCTAAGAGGATTTGATCAAAGTATGCGTGAAATGTAAACAAACCAAATTCACACAAAATTTCCATTCAGAGAGCATAGTAAACAAAGGAACGTGTAAAGCAGTTAATGAATGGAAATAAATGGTTTCCTTGTAGCTAGGTGTAAATGTTGAACTAATGGAATTCTTGAAATGCTTTGGAAAGTCGAAGGAAACGCATAATGAGCTAGCAGTATTTGGTCGACACGAGCTGATTAAAACAAAGAAATTGCTTTTTTCTTTCAACTTAGCACATGGAAACGCTTGCCACCTCATCCGGCATTTCCGATTAGTAGTATAACTTTCTTGTTTGGTATATTGATGTGCCCATGCAGCCATGAGAGAGCAATTTTGTTAAAAGTTTGCCCATGACGCACTGTGGTTTCCCGCGCTGCCCCGGCGACCCTCAAACAGCTGATGTCCTCCCTGTTCCCTGCTTGGGTTCGTATCTCGTGACTGTGACTTCCTTCATCAATTTCAACTAAACCACTTCCCCTTTCACGACTTCTGACAACGATATTACTGTTTCTACATTACTGTTAGGAAATGCTGCCTAATATTTCTGAGTAACTGTTGAGGGTGAGTGTTCCCGGCGGAATATAATGCTCAGTGAGGTAAGCATTTCCTGGTGTCGGACACAAACCCAAGTCATGAATGGCGCGGGAGTTTCAAACGCGCCAATCGGGAGGAAAAGGATAAAAGGTGTCCGTGAATGAATTAAATGTAGCGGCAGCACCCGTTCTGAAAAAGTACGATGTTTTATGCACTTATAATAGTACCAACTTATACTTTTTCCCAATATTGATAGTAATGGAAAACATAATTTAGTAGATTTTGTTAATGATGGAGATATTACTAGAGGAAGTGGTTAATCTGGTGGGATATGGACGCTGTGAGTGCTGCGGCAAGGAGATGAGCCAATCAGAGGGTGCGCTGTGTGGGAGGGGGCGGAGCCAGGCAGGGTGACAGGCCTCGGTGATCTCGGTAGCATCAGTTGGTGTTCACCCACCAGGCCGGAGAGAGATAACGTTTCTGTGGCGTGAATGTTGCCGTGACGAAGTGAGGGTGGCGTCGCGAGTGGTTAAAAAGAAGGAAAGTTGATTCACAAGGGGAGATAACCATGCCAGCGAGTAGTTTGTTCGCGGAAATGGAGCGGCCCACCCCGACTCCAAGCTCCACCTCAGCAATGGACGAGCAGAGAGCACTACAATTGGCTCTAGAACTATCCCTTATCGGATTAAACAACGAGTCCACCGTGGCCGCTAACGAGACCGAACACTACGTAGTTCAGGGCCTGGAGGCAGAGCGGGCGAGCACCAAAAGATCCCAGAACATGACAGAGTGCGTGGCTGTTCCGTCTTCAGAGCACGTGGCGGAGATTGTGGGCAGACAAGGTAAAGCAGGCGGTTATTTCTTACCTCTTTGGCCTTATCACGGCTGCCATTTAGACATTGATAAACGTGGGTGGAAGGGTGGTTACTCGGGCATGGCGGAATGACCTCAGTTTTTACGGTTTACTTGGATTTCCGTTCCGTCTCCTGCTATTTTCATATATTTTTTATTCATCTTTATTTATCCAGAGGTCGATAGCGGCCCTGACTAATGGGAAAATGTTAAAAATTGGCATAATGACCCCATGGCGCAGGCAGGACAAGGAAGAACAGGCAGGCGGCTTCACCATGATTGCATCGCTGCCAAACGTCCATCATGACCTCATCATATGTTTGATTTTCGGGCTCTTGTCACCATTTAATCATCACTATGATTATCTTTGGGCAATGTTAAGTATCTGTGGGATGTGATGTGCCGGGGATGATTGGAGGCGGGGATGCTGGAGGTCAAAATATTGTAGATGTGGCACCACTGGACGCGGCATCAGCTGTCGACCTGCGCGACTTGGCGTGATTTAAATTCTTGCCTCAATTTACTTTTTAATTAGCATTTCTGTTTATAAATGGCCCTAATGCACCCTGTCTGATCCATCATCCCATTATTGCGGTTAATTACACTCGGCCTGGTTTCAAAATAGCGAGGTTGAATGGCTTTAAAGAGCGAGTTATATGAAGGCAACTGTGCAATCACTACCCAAGCCATGCCAAATTTTTAGCCTTTGTTGCAATCACCTGCCTTGTCCTTGCAATCGCCGACCCACACGGCCCTTTGGGGTAATTTATGGGTAATAGGAGGATGGCTGGTTCTTTGGGTGTTGGTGTGTGGGGAATGGGTGGCGCATTTTCATTGTTTTCCAGCACATAGTTTCATACTGTACATTTCTCTCACTCTCCTTGCCTTGACATGAATTTCTACATTAGGATTGGTAAACCTGTTATTATTATTATAGCTGTAGTATTAATGGTTTCATTTTATTTTGGTGAATGTTTCAAGCAATTGAGCCTGCATATTATTATTATTTATACTTGTTGCTGTAGTAAGTTGCTGGTGATCTGAATGTTGCTGAAATTGATGTTTACCATAATTGATTATTCATAAGGTAGTTATTTCTAATAATCGCACATCAGTATATTTATGGAATTTATACTGAGTAGCCATGGGCAAATGACACTGATATGTAATTTTTCTTGTGAGATCTGTTAATTGCTTGACCAGTCATTAGTGTTATGGTTCTTATTTTTCTTACACTAATATCGTTTTACTGTTGTTTTTTTTTTTTGTAGTTGAACACTGATTGATACCATAAGGTAAATGTGGTAGCCTGGCAGTAGCAAGAATAAAAGATTACAAAGATACACAATAATACACTAATAGCATTAGGGAGAAAATATAAGAGGCATTAATGTACTGAAATTGTAGGCCAAATGCTTTGGCACAATTGCCCTCATCTGCAGAAAATTGTAGTGTGCAAGCAGAACCTAATTTTTTTTAGATTGACTACTATCCACCAGTTGTTCGATATGAGAGCAGCGTTCTGAGGGAATCCACCCCCCTGCCAGCATACTTTTACCAATCTGAAACTGGATGTATTAATAGAAGAGTTTCAGTTAGAGTGGAAACTTGTTTTCTAGTTTTGTATACTGTAGTTTATAAAAGCTTCAGCTTACTTGCATTTGTTGGCCTTGGTCGTCTAATGGCGGCAATCATGCAGCTCGATCTCTGGCAGCCACTCTATTTAGTCCCTTATTCATAAGGTCACACTATGACCTCGTCCCAGGTCTTGTTCTGGTCTGCGTCTCGCAACCCTACCCCCCAGCGTTCACATTTCTCACCATCCGCACCCAATTATCATCATCCATCCTCTCGATATGCCCAAACCAAAACCACCTTTCAACCCCTCCTCATCACAACACCAATACATTCAAATCCCACCCTTCGTCATGGGCAGTGTTTAACCTTAGTCCGATGACACATTACAGTATTTATTGTAGCTACTACCGGACAATTTTATTAAACTTTGGAAGTAGCTGACTGTGTAGTAGGTGGGGGCACTCACCATCCACTCACTCAATGTAGTGCTGTGCTCAGGTGATTACCCTTTCCTCTCTTCCCTCTTTCCTTCCTTCCTTCCTCTTCTGTGGCTCTACACTGAGTGACAAGCCAAATGGTCTCCTGTATATACTCCAGGAAACCATTTACTATGCTGGGTGGTAACCGTATAACCAAGTTATGGCGCCAGGTGGTTTGGTGGGTAATTAAGGCACTCCAGTCGGATTGAGCCAGTGCAGGTTTATATCCAAGGGGTGTTTGGGGTGTATTGGTTACGTAATGCCACCCACGGATGAGTGAGGCTGGTCCCTCTCATCAAAAATGTCTGGACCAACTTGCCTAGCCCCGGGCTCCTACGCTCCTCATGGGGCAACAGGAGTAGATGATGATGACGAAAGTACAGTAGCTGTAGTCTGGAACGTGTTAATGAAGGCTGTATCCAGCTTCACCTATACAAAAAGTAATCCCTGTACGAACAAGTTTGTCTGGAGGTAGCAGTAACCGTGTAACTTAGTAGATACATTATTGGAGTGAAATGATAATAATTTGTGCAGTTTGAGGCACCGTATTTTAATATGAGGATATTTTGTACAAGCATTTTAGTCTGCAGACCAAGGACATTATTGCAGTCTACCACCAGGCCATTTTATCTAGTTTGTAGAGGTCTCATGGTGTATTGAATTTGTCTGAAGTATTTCTAAAGGTTCCTAAGCTAATTAAAATTGTCTGGCGGCAGGAAGACTAATACAGGATAGAAAGTACAGTAGAATGATAGAAAAAGAAATATTGAATGAACGAGATTTAGGCAGTGGCAGCAAAAGTTTTTTCTCCTCAAGAGGTTAATGGGTTAGTTGTACCGTAACCCCTTGACTTTTAGTACAGGTATTACTATTATAATTACTATTAATGAATGAATAATAATTATGATTATTATTACTACAGTATTATTGTTTTATTATTTTTGCTAACACCACATGGATCAATTTGGGAAGGCCCTGTGGACCTGTGGTAGTGAAGGGGATAATGGAGGCTGTATCTTATCTTTCCAGTTCATACGGTGTCTCTAGCTGAAGAATTTTGTGAGGAGATTGTGAGAATGTAATAAAGCAAGATGTCCTTGAGTTGAAGTGGTTGACACTGACACTGCCTGCGTCTCACACCTGAAGAATGTTGTCAGGTGTTAGCACAGTAAAAATATCACAGTGTAAATATGAAAGCTTAGGGATCACTTGATAAAAAAGAAAGAAGTTACGAGATTATTGAATATTCAGTCTGTCTGTATATTGTCAGACACCTTAATCCCTTAGGAGTTGGCTTCTGACAAATCACCTCCGCATCACCAAGTCCTTTGCCATTTGATTACCATCCCTCTAACTCAGACGACCTTCTCATGTCCATCCACCCCATCCTTCCATGAATGTTGCAGAGTAATATGGAAGAAAGGATACAAAGTCATTGATGGTGTTAGTCTTGTGTAGATCTAAAACGTAAAGTGGAAATGCATAGTTAAAATACCGGGAGGGTTTCCCTGTGTACTTTCTTTGCTTTGTGAGTGAAAATACAAGTTTAAAATAGATTGGTTAATGAGCAGCTAATAATCAGGTACACAGACCCCATACTGGTAAATTAGTTTTTAAAATGTTCTTTTCTGCTTTTAATCTAGGATAAAAGGACAGTAATAGAATACCATAGTTGCTGATTAGGTTCCCATTGCAACATTTAAAGTTTATTTGCCAGTTTCTTACAATTAAGAGTACGAGTACTATTTGTATAGAAAAAGTTGCAGTATTTTTTTAATGTCTAAATGATTTATGGTGAGGAATGCCCAAGCCCCTGCACTCGTGATGGGGCTAATAGAGGATGAAACAATAACAGAAAAATTGCCAGTAGGAAATATTCAGTAGACATCATATGTGTATAACCATTTTGATGTAACAGAACAGCTCTACATGCTGCTGTATTTAACGAAAATTTCGTGAAATTTCCTGTTTACCCCTATTTTTTTTTTTTTTTACATCCTTGGCATACAGTATAATGTGCCAATATTGTATTTGGTTAAGATTATTTGACATTTTTTGTGCATAATGTTTTGTGATGCAGCTGTGATATGCTGCTTTACTGATCAGCATCTGCATCTGGTTGACTGTGGTTGTGCCATAGTTTTTTGGGGGGTTAATGAAAGGGAACAGGTTTGCACTGAGTGGCCTCATTTGTGTTGCAGATGCAGAGGTGGTTGCAAATGGTTAGACAGTGGGTGCTTGCATTAAACTTATTTCCTAACCCAGTTCAAGTAAGATGGTCATATGATTATTATTGTTATTATTATCATCATCATTTTCTCAGCTGAGGAAAGACCACTCATTTTGAAAGATTTAATGAGGGCTGTATTGTACCTTCCCAGGATGAAGTCTCCTAAGCAAAACGTGCTGGTAATTGAGTTGCAGAATAGGTTTTAAAAAAAATTCTTAGAATGAATGGGTTAATTCCCTCACAACCATCATTGTCTTATTTTCATTTGTGTTAACTACTTCCAGATGATTTTATTAAGCATGGAAGTTCCTCTTTTTATTTTTATTTTTCCCCCTAATGTAAGAATTACATATGAATAGCTTTGATTAATCTCCTCACTGTATGAGTTCTCCAAGCAGAGTTCTCCCCTTAGCTAGCTATATATTTAAAAAAAAGTTTTAGGGGTGAAGAGGTTAATGGACTGGTACTGTATTACAGGTGTGTATTGTGTAATTACTGTAATCAGTTGTTAATGACAGGTAAAATTAAGGGAAAAAAGATAATAGAATACTGAAGATGATTACTGTATAGATAGGCTAAGAGTGATATTGAGAAAGTCCAGAGAAAAACTATAGGCTAATGGAATGCTGAAGAGGATGACTATAGATAAGTTACACAGTATTAAAGTAGTCCAGATATTGATAGCATCAGAGAAAATTGATATTAATGAAAAATTGGTAACTAACTTTGTACTTCATGGTCCTAGGCTAATTAGCAAATGACGCTTTTAGAAACAGTCCAATAACTGGTGGAAAATAATGATTCCCTTTATGTGTAATGCTGCTGGATAATTTCATATTCTGTAGCATAATTAGAAAAGAAATTACATTAGTATAGCTCGATAAATTATGTAATGGTATTCATGAGTGTATTGTTTTAGTTTGGCTTTCAACTTCCCCCAATAAGAAAAGTTTTTGATAGCTGATTTAGTTCATTAAGCACAATTTAACCAAATTTGTCAAGGCTGCCATCTGCCAAATCTGATTACAGTACCGTTTCTTGTGGTGTTTATGTGCTTATTTCATGTTGGAATTTTTACATATCCTAATTTTTATTGTTAGCTTTTGATTGTTGCAAGCTGTTATAATCTGCCAGCAAAAAGCTGTGTTTGATATTTAAAAATCAGAATATTGTCAGTAGTAGCAGGATAGACACGAAATCATCTGAATTCGTAGAGTTTGGAAGATCATGGGAACAATGTTTTCTAAGTTAATTGGAAACAAATGCACATAAAGTAATTTGATTTAGCTCTTCTGAAGGTAGGCACCGTACTGATTGAGTGATAAGGAAACTTGGATAGTTAGAACATATGACCATGTAGACCAAACAGAGCTTTGCTCTGAGGGATGAAGGGAGCAGTTATTATTGCAGCTACAGGAGGCCCCTTTTATAAGATGCCTCAGTTGGTATTCTTTTTTTGCTATTTATTCCTTAGTATGATTGCATCCATATTCTTCGTATTGGCAGTTCCTATTACCGTAAGCATTTTCTTAAGCTTCATGGAGATTTTTCAGGCTGGGGAGTTAGATAATAGAATGTTATCAGACATACTTACCAGTAGCAGGGAGTCTGTAAGCTATATAAAAAAAAAAATACTTATTTGTAGAAAGAATAAAAGTTTATAAAAGACGTCTAGCTATAGAGTTAAGGGTTTAGCTAAGTCAGTGAATTAGAGAAAACCGGCTATTGAAGTTCCATTGGTACTTATAAAGCCAAATTGCCAGGTCCCAAAATTTACAGTACAAGTTGTATGGAAAAGCTGTGATATATTGAAACACATAGCTACCTGACGTTAATTTACTGTGTAGGGGGAAAAATGCTAGAGAAATTTATTATTGAGCTCTGTTCTGACAGGCAAGGTTGTACTGCTACTACCACTACTACTATTACTACTACTACTACCTTTGAAGTTCTTAGTACCACCACCACCCTCATTATTATCATCATCATCACCACCCTGACCCGTGTCCACATAAAGCTGGAGTGCGTGAGGTAGGATCCAGAAACAAGGGAGAAAGATTACCGGTACCATGCTAAAAGTGGGAGAATTATCATCAACATGCTCTGCTAAAATGGCCCACATAATCATTCACAGACTATGTAAGCCCCCTTGATTCTAGTTCCACCTCACAAAACCTGTCCAGGAAGCTTCATAGTACGGTACTATATTGCAAGTTGTGATGATTCAGAAACTGGGTGCAAAAAGCTAAATAATTATCTGCTTTTGCATCATACCATAGTTTACCTTGCCAAAGACAGACCCTTCAGTCCGATGACTTTTAACCATCTCTGATTTTGTTATCTTAAGAGTCATGGTAGCTACTTGGGTTAATGAAGACTATATCCATCCCCTTCAGTTTGAAAAGTCTTTATGGTTAAGATCGTCTGACGATAGCAAGAAATGAATGCAAAGTATTAGTTAGGGTAAATAGGATTGAAAGGCTTATGACAAGAACACACACACACACACACACACACACACACACCCACACACACACACACACACACACACACATACATGATGATAAGTGTATTTGAATATTCTTTTGCAGTGACTAATTTATGGCGCCTCGGGGTGCGTGCCGTCTCATCAGTTTCATCATACTAGTTATCTCAGCTTTTTTCCTGCCACGACCACCACACTCACACACCCCAAGAACCATAATTATAAATGATCTTGTGAGGGCTTTTTGCATTAGTGGCCAAGATGTCATAGTCACAGGCTGTTGTTGTTTGATGTCCTTTTTACTCCATTGTGTTTTGTGGCCATGCAAGTGTATTTTTTACGTTATTATTGACATTGGTTTGCTTTAGAAGTGATTGATAGCTTTGTGAGTGTGGGTAGAAGCATCAGTCTCATGCATAGGCTACCTTCACCTAAAAAGTTTGTGAACAGGTCTGTAAGGTACACGTCGGACTTTACAAATTAGATATACCGGTATTTGTGTGTGTGAGAGAGAGATAGGAAGAATTGATGGTTGGAAGTGTCCGTTTTATTCTTGACGTACTGTATATATTATTGAGATTTGGTAAGTTTCTCTCTCTCTCTCTCTCTCTCTCTCTCTCTCTCTCTCTCTCTCTCTCTCTCTCTCTCTCTCTCTCTCTCTCTCTCTCTCTCCTTACCTGTGTGAAGTCATTTCCTCCTTGCGTGAGTCACAGATGGTGGGTTGGCGGAGGGAGGGGAGGTTATGGAGGGAGGGTGCTGATGATAAGGATAAGGGGCTGAGGCTTTTGTGACGCCCTTATCAGGCACCACCTCCCTCCTATCGCCCAGAGCAGGGGTGTGTTGATCTTTTGTTTTTCTCAGAGGCTAACTCACTCCACTTGGGGTCATCGTATTATTATTATCGGTGGTAGTGTAGGTGTGGATAATTATTATTATTATTATTATTGGTGGTGGTGGTGATGTAATTATCGTTTATTATTATTTTCGTTGTCTACTTGCGATTATCTGGAGATTCCCCCCCCCCCCTCCCAGTCAGTACTTTAAGACAGGGCCTAATGTTTTTTTTATTCCTTCTGTGTCCAGACTATTATGTTTTAGCTTTGGTGAGGCCTATTGTAGTGCAGTTTAGCGTACTACGGATTGGGTCGAGTCACTTCACTGCCAGAGGTTTCCAGATTCTGCCACACCCCATAGTATCATCATCTTCACATTGTCCTTCTTACTTTTTTTTTTTTTTCCCGTCCATCACTCATTCATGTCTGCTTATTTTCCTCTCTTGCACCCCTTTTGTCACCTTTTACTTCCACTCCTTCCCTTTCCATTTTTATTCCATTTCACTTCATTACCATCCAGCATTGCATTTTTCTTGCCGTGTCGTCAGCATCTCAGTGTCGTATCAGCTCGTCGCCTCTGGTATCCGGCACTCTTGTCTCCCTTAATTTGCTTCCTCTTCATTTCCCTTTTCACATCTCCCTCTTACATCTTATTTCTCCCACTGTCTTTTCCTTCTCCCCGCCTTTCACCTCCTGTTAACCTACTTAAATTTCTCCCCGTCTCCTTACACTCTTCCTCTTTTCCTCTCTTGCCCTCACTCTTTGCTTACTCTATTGTCCCCCTCCCAAGTCTTCATGACCCCTGCCCCTGTGTCACTCTCCATCTTCCCCCCCATCGTCTGTCTTACCCCCCCCTTTTGTGTGTGTGTGTGTGTGTGTTCCGATCTCCCTTCCATCTTGCCTCTCATGCTTATATTATTATTTTCTCTCCTTCCAGCCACCTTCCCTGATCCTCCACCTCCTGTGTCACCCTCCATATCCCCATCTGTCTCTTTCTACTCCTTTATCTCTTCCAGCTTGCCTCATGCTTACTCACATTAATTTTTTCTCTCCCTCCACTACCTTCCCTGTCCCTCCATCACTTAACTTTCTTTGCCTCCCTCTGGACCATCACAACAAAGCACACCTAGCCTCCTTTTGTTGTCAGTGTGAGAAGCACGTGTCCAGCCCCTGAGCCACTGATAACAGCATACACACCAAGCCTTTTGTTGTTACTGATAAAAATAGTACCAGGGGGTTGGTGTTTATGGTGATGATGGTGATGGTAGTAGTATTCGGTTAGTAGTAATTGTACCGGAGTAATGATGATGATGGTGGTGGTGGTGGTGGTGATAGTGAGAATGGTGGTTGGGGGGATAAGTGGTATGGTCAGTTAATTTTCATCTCACTAAAGCCCGTAATGCTCCTTGAGCTTGGTTGATGGCTTGTTATGATAAGATTGACTAGTAACCAAGGAGACTTATTTGCTGCTCGTAATTCAGGCTCATCGAATTTCACGCAACTGTAACGTGGTATTCGAGCTGAAGCAGTGACTGACTTCCATCAGATGATAACAGACCATAGTTGTGTAGCCTGTCTTGTTTCCTCTCATGCATGACTGTCGTTTCCTTCTGTCTAATGTATTCTGATGTCTCCGTTGGCTCTTTATTCTTACTGGTGTCTTAGGTGCTTGTGTATCTCCCCCATACCTCCTTTTGTTTACTCTTAATTTTTACTGTTTTCCTCTCATCTTTTATCCAGAACTCACCTCTCATGCTTACTCAGATTTCAACCTCCTCATCCCCTCCCCCCCTTCTATCTCGTCTCCCTCTCTCTCTCTCACTTTCCCATCTGCCAGCATTTTTTCTCCCTTCCTCTATCATGCATACACTGTCTCGATGATTATACCCCCTCCTATCCTCCCTTTCTCTCCCCGCTCCCATCTCCCTTTCTCTGTTGTGGCCTATGACAACAAAGCACACCATAGCCTCCCTTTGTTGTCAGTGTGAGAAGGAGCACGTGACCACCCCCTGAGCCACTGATAACAGCTACACCAAACCTTTCGCTGATAGTTACTAGTAATAATAGTACCGTACCAATAGTAATGATGCTAGTATTTACGATAGCCGTGTATATACCTGTAGCGTATCATAACCTCTGCACTCCAGGATGTGATGGCCTTCGAAATTTACCGCTAAGCCTTTGTATACTTAAACCCTAAATTGCAAAGTTGAGTGCAAAACCCGTAAGTTTATTGCGGTCAATTATGATACGCCTGTGGTTATTACGTATGATCAGCCTGCATACCATATTACAGAACGCAGCCAGCAGTCATATAGGAAGGACAAATAAGTTCCGTTCCATCATCGTCAAGCATTTCAAAGACCATCGTCAGAAATTTTGGGTCTGCATCCCACTTAACAGTTTTATGTTTAACCATACGACCCTACGATTCAACCCATGTTCATTTGGTAGGGATGGAAATTTTGACTTCTTAGTTCTTGTCTCTGTTATTTTAGTATGGTACTCCACTACGACGCAGGTTGATTTTTTATTGCTGAAGCTTCACTTAAAATAGAAGAAATAAATGATGAAATATATCAGCGTTTGGGGTTTATAACTAGTGAAGCGAGATGCCAGTCCGTGTGATGATTTGTTGAGTAGTTAAGCGAGATTGCATTAGGCGATGACACGATTGCAAGGCCTTGTACACATCAGTCAGTGGCGATAGAATTAATGATGGTGGTATTTAATGACGGTGGTGCCTTTATTGTTGTTAGCATTTAGAAGGTCATTGTGATATAAATAAACGATGATTAAACTTGCCGCAGAGTAAAAAAAAAAAAATGGTTTGAAGAGAGAGAGAGGGCGGGCGGGTGTCAGGAGGGATCGTTGCTGAGTAGGGAAAGAAAATATGCATAGTTTGGTACCGGCCACCATTCACCCGATGCCCTGTTAGAATGTCATAGTTTCCCCTCTACTGTAGTAAAGTTAGGAGTCCAGGCCCTTGAGTGGTGAGTGAATTAGAGTGTGGCCCATATACTCCGACAGACTTTGGCTCGTATTTTCGTGGATTAAGAAAGCTATTTAACACCTCTTCCTTAGAGATTTATTTTTGAATATGGGCGGTTAATATGTTATGCAGAGTATGGCGATATTGGAAGGATTTATTTAACACAGAAGAGGATACTTAGTGTAATAAACAAAATGAATCGCTTCGGAAAATGTATTAGGGAGCCTCCTCAACCGACGAGAATACGGGCCTTGGTGTTAGTTTCTCCTTTAGTCAGTTTCTTGCTTTCTGAACCCTGCCTGATGATAGAGATGAGATTGTGCATTGTATGTGCAAGACTGAGAGTAAGTCGGGGAGTATATGAGGGAGAGTGGTGAGTCGTGGGGGTGTATATGAGGGTGAGTGGTGAGTCATGGGGGAGTATATGAGGGAGAGTGGTGAGTGGTGGGGGGGGGAAGTGGGTGGGGTCGTTGCTGAGTAAGGACAAAAAATGCCTGCGGGTCCCGATTTTCGAGGCCACTTCGTATGGGATGCAGCGTCGGCCAGTAGATTGATTTTGAAGGTTGGTGCGTGCAGAAGGTCAAGGTGTGTGTGTGTGTGTGTGTGTGTGTGTGTGTGTTTCTTAGGTTCCTCCCTTTCTTTGCACAGATGGGGGAGGGGGGAAGGAGGGAGGTGGCAATGGGAAGGGAGAGGGCAAGGTAGGTATTATTGTGGGTGGGAAGGTGAAAGAGGGAAGGGCAAGAATAGAGAGGTTGAAAAGGGAAGGGGGAGGCCGGAGGGGTTAAAAAATTCATGAGGTTGGGAGGGGAGATTTTAGGGAGAAAATAATAAGGAAAGGTTAGTGGGGTGAGAGATGAGTTGGAGATGAACGATTTTGAAACAGGGGGGGGAGAGAGGCCAGAAGGGGTGAGTGGGGAGAAGGGGTGGGTGGAGGTGAAGGAAGGAATGAGGGGAGAAGGGGTGGGTGGGGTGAAGGAAGGAATGGGGGCAGGGGGAGGAGCTGGGGGTGGGTATAGGGTGAAGGAAGGAATGGGTGGGAGGGGGTGAAGGGATGGGGTGCGTTCGAGCGTGGTGCCTCTTGTCTGTTGGTGTGGTGGTAAAAACCTGGAGTGTGTTGTGCAAAGGTCAGGATCTGGACACGCCCTCCCTTTAGCCCCCTCCCCCCTACTCCTCTTAGTCGTCCCCTCCCCTCCCCTCTTCTTATCCCACCTTTCCCCCCCCTCCCCTTAACTCCCCCTCCCCATCAGTATTATTCCACCTCTTCTCTCTCTCTTTATTCCACTCCTCCTCACTTTTTATTCCACTCCTCCCCTTCCTAACCTCCCACCCCTTCTCTTCAGTTCCCTTCATTTGACCTTCCTCCTCCTTCATCCCCTAACTTCCCTAATCCTACTTTATTTTCCCCTTACATCCCTTTCCTTCCCTTCTCTCTCTCTCTCTCTCTCTCTCTCTCTCTCCCCCTTTCATTAGCCGTCTCCCTCTTCTGTCCTCCTCCTTCCATTCGCTTCCTCGTTTATCCTCGTTCAATAAGCCCACCAATACTTTTTCTCACTCTTCCCTTGTCTTCCCTTCCTTTTCCCTCTTTCCTTCCCCATTCACAGTTTCCTATTTTCTTCCTCCTCTTTTCTTCCCCTTTCTCTTTCCTGTTTTCTTCCCTTCCCTTTTCCACTCCTCTTTTCTTCCCATCCCTTTCCATCAGTCCCCTTCTTCCCTTCCCGTTCCCTCTTTCCCCTTTTCTTCTCATCCTTTTCCCTCTTTCCTAATTTCATCCCATCCTTTTCCTTGTTACCTCTTCCCTTCCCGTTCCTCTCATCACACCCGTTCGACTTCTTCCTCTCCTCCCCTCCCTCCCTCCTCTCTCCTTCCCTCTTCATGGCTCACTTCCGCTTCCTCCACCCTTCTTCCTCATCCTTGTTCCCTGTACCTCCTCCTCCCTGTCTCCACCCTATTCTCTTACTGCCTTTTTTCTTTTTGTCTTTCCTCCTCTTCCCCTCTTCCTCGCCTCCTCGTGTCACCTTCCTTACCATTCTGTCTCATTTATTTTCTCTCTTGTTTCTCACTCTTTCTTCTGTCTCCTAAATTTATTCTCTTGCTTTGTTTACTGCCCTACCGTCACTATTCTCTCTCTCTTTCTGTGTGTGTGTGTGTGTTAGATTCCGTATCCCTTCGGCTGCCTCACTTTTTTTTCCCCTCGTTATGTACCAAGACCACCACACCCATTCTCTCTCTCTCTCTCTCTCTCTCTCTCTCTCTCTCTCTCTC
>JAGKTI010014285.1:2217-12725 GCA_018397915.1 Birgus latro
CCACACCACACCACACCATCATACCTCCCACACCACACCATCCTACCCTCCACATCACACTATCCTACCTCCCAAACCAATATCAGGGCCTGGCTGACAGCGTTAGGCCAGTCCTACGTTACCACGTCCTTGTCCCCCACCCACCGCAGCCTTTCTTAGGGTAGCATCACTAACTGCTTTCTCACTGATAGTGCACCAAGCCACCCAGCCTCCATGGGTACCTCAAGTTGCCTTCTGTCCCCCACCACTACTGCCCTACTACAGCCGATGAACCACGGAGCCATCACTATATTTAAACCTCTGTACCTGCAGTGCATCATACAGCAGAAGCTGGATGAGAGCAACTCTCACGAGCATGACAGCATAAAGCAGTTTTGGTGGAGCTACAATATCTGCCATGCCATGAACAACATAATTGCTACAGGGAATGAGGTGTCAACTTCAACAATGAATGGCATGTGACACAGGTTGTGGCCAGAATGTGTCTACCCCTTCGCCGGGTGCCCAGTAAGGTAAGAGGTGGAACACGTCATTGAGAGGGTGTAGTAAAACATCGTAATTGACATGTTGTACGAGACTGGATTCCAGAACGTAGACGAACATGATGTCTAGGCGGTGTTGGACAGCCACTTGGAGAAGCACATCAATGAAGAGCTTATGAACAAGCAGAAGGAGCATGCACAATTGCACTTGTTTAGGAGGAGGGTGAGGATGAGCCCGTGTTGATGCTGGACATGGCAACGCTGTGGGGGATCCTCAATAGGGCTAAACAACTGATAAACCTCATTCAGGAGAGGGTAGTGAATTCAGCTCACAGTGACTTGTCTGCATCCTTCATAGACAAGGCTGTCACCTGCTACAGGGAGCTCCTTGCAGAGAGGTTGCCAAGCAGCCCAGCGTTACCACCTTCTTTACACCAAGGGCAAGCAGTTAGGACAAGCCACGGCCCTCTACCACTCGATCACTTGCGCATCCACCTCCCACCAGACTCACCTAACTCAACTCCCTCAACTACTTCTCTATATCACTCGCCCTCACCCGATGTGATTGTTCCTGTGGATGATAAGAGTGCCCAGCGACACCCTTAGCATGCGGGGGAAGGAGGGACATGATGATGACTCTGCACCACATAAAGTTAGTTACACTTGTTTGGGGGCTTTATCATCTGCCTTACTTCTACTTCACCTCTCATTACTTTTTCTATCATCGCCACATGTGAGGTAGTGAAGGAAAGTAGTCAGATAAGAGGTTAGAGGATGTTTATGAACCATTCTTCTTCTTTTTTTTGGGGGGGGGGGGGGGGAGGGGAGGCCCCTAGACCCCAAACCCAACCAAAGTGAACCCACAGCAGTATCCAAAAAAAAAAACATTATCCGATCCACTTTCCATAACAGTTACCCTATCTGATAATCAGGTTGAGGTTCAAACACTAATGAATAGGCTTAGTCTTAGTACACTTAAAAAATACAAAAACATGATGTGGAAGCTTCAGGGACCTTCAGTTAATACCCTTGTGTGCTGTGTTATAAGAGGGTGGTATAGTGTATTGTGACTTCACTGAAGTCAATGTTAGCAAAGCACCTTGTGTCTAAAAATCATTAGAGAGACAGATACAACCACCCCGAGAGATAATCCATCAATTGCCAGACTTAATCCAGTAAGGGGTGGCCACAAACAAATCGCCTACATGTCCCCCACCATTTCACTGCCGTGCTCCCAGCTCACATCCCCCTCTCTCGCATACCTCTCCACTCCATCCCTCCATCTCATCTTGGCCTCCCCCCCTCCAATTCACTCACTCTCCATCCTCTCCACATGGCCAAACCACCTCACTGTGTTTCTCCAAATGCTTCCTATCACATCCACATCCACACCACAATGCTCCCTCACATCCTCATTTGTTGGTCTCTCTCTCCATGTGACTCAACAAGCTCCTCTCATCTCATTTCCACTGCTCTCACTCTTGACTTCAGTCCCTCCAACATGGTCCAAGCTTCACTTCCATACATTAGAGTTGGTATCACAATACTGTCATGTAGTAACTTTTTCACTTCCATGCTCACTTCCCTGTTTCTTATCACTGCTTTCAAAGAACCAGCAACCTTTCTTCCCCGTTGTACCCTTTCAAGTACTTCACCCTCCAAACTTCCATCCTTACTCATCACACTACCCAAGTACTTAAATCCACTCACATTTTCCATTTCCTCCTTATCCATCCTCACTGTACATTCACTGACTTTACTACTCTTGAAGACTATAAATTACTCTTCCCTACATTCAACTTCAGATTCCGTTTCTTACACACTCTCCCAAACTCATCCACCAAGCCTTGCAGCTCCCCTTCGTCTTCACTCAACAACACAGTATCATCTGCAAACAACAGTATAGGGAGTTTTCAAACACTACCCTCTCTCATTAGGGCCACTCCAACATCCACTGCCCTACCTTGTATCTCTTTTATAACCCCATCCATATACAGATGACAACCGTGGAGACATGACACATCCCTGTTTCAATCCAACCATCAAATAGAAAAATTCACTCAGTTCACTATCCACACGCACTGCAGCCTTAGCACCCTCATACATACTCTTCACAGCATTTAACATCTTCCCATCTACTCCATATAATCTTTATACTTTCCACAATCCTTGTCTATCCACCCTGTCATATGCTTACTCCAAATCCATGATAACCACATTCCTTCTTTCCCTTTTCTAGAAACTTTTCTACTAAAGATCTAAGAATGAATATCTGATCTACACAACTTCTTCCCTTCCAAAAACCTCCCTGTTCTTCTCCAACTAATTCCTCTGTTATTTCCATAACTCTGTCAATAAGTATCCTATCATATACTTTTCCTTTTTCACTAAGAAGACAAATGCCCCTATAATTACCATACACTTCTTTCTCCCCTTTTCCTTTGTACAAGGGAATAATTATACCTGACTTCCAATCCATCTGGAGTCTACCTTCCTCCCAGGCTAATCTGCACATCTCCACATCCATTCAACTATCTCTCTCTACCCCATGCTTCAGCATTTCACCACACACTCCATCAATTCCTGGGGCTTTCCCCATTTTGACCTTCTTCATTGCTTCCACAACTTCCATCCTACTTATTTCTTCCTCTCTTCTCACATCCCTCCGTCTCCCAGCCATTCCCCAGCCACTTATACTTACGTTACTTTCATTCTTTACGTTCAACAATTCGTTAAAGTGCTCTCTCCATCTGCTAACTTTTTCTCCCTTCTCCACTAGTAATCTACCATTTTTATCTTTCACTCCCCGACTAACTTCTTTGCCACCCTGTCTAACTCTCTTTACCTCTTTCCAGAACATTTTCTTACACTCCCTCCACTTTACTCTCAAATTCCTTCTAAATTCCTCATCCACTTTCTTCTTATTCTCTCTTACTAATCTTTTCACCTCTCTTCCTCTCTAAATACAGTATAACTCTCTCTTCTCTCAACTTCTTCCACGCCCCTGTTTCTCATCCACTCACTATATGCTTTATTCTTTTGTGCCACAGCCTGTCTCACCTCTTCATTCCACCATGCTGTTCCTTGCACCCACTTTCGTCTTCTCTTTACCCCACACACCACCTCACATACTGAACAGATTTCTTCTGTGAATATCTTGCACACACCTTCCACATCCCCCAATGTTCCAATCCATATTTACCCAATTGCTTCTCCACTTCTCTCTTATATTCTGCCTTTTTCTCATCTTCCTGTAACCTTTCCACCCTCCATGCATATACTAATTCCTCCTGTCCTTCTCTTCTACTTCTCCATTTCACTTGGACCTTGATTCCCACCACCACCAAGTGGTGGTCAGAAAGACCACTCTCCAAACCTCTATATGCTCTTGCATCCATTACACACCTTCGCATCCTTTCATCCACACACACATAATCAATCATTGCCTTCCGTTCATTCAGTTCACCACCCACCCTTCTCATCACTTGCCACGTTTACCTATGGATCATTTTGTGCCTGAAGAGAGATAATCCTGCTTCTAAAAATAGGTATTTTATGTTGCTATGAAAATAGCATTTACATAAAAAGATTTATTTTCAGAATTTTACATACTGGTAGAAAACACTATCAAAATAAGCTAGAATTTCTGTCAATTCATATTACTCAGTTCAATTTAAAGCTAAGCATAATAGCACTATCACTGTTTTCAGAAGCATATTCCTTTACACCTAAGCTTCAGTTCTAGTTTATATATATATATATATATATATATATATATATATACTTTATAATAACTATGTTACTGAGGAAAAAATTGTTCAAGATCACCCAGTCACAGGATGGCTAGCTGCCTTCAGCCTACTTTGTCTATGTACAGTGGCAATATTGTAATGAATCCCATTCAAGTTCAGCACAATATTTTCCACTTTA
Organism: Birgus latro; assembly: GCA_018397915.1. Taxonomy (NCBI): domain Eukaryota; kingdom Metazoa; phylum Arthropoda; class Malacostraca; order Decapoda; family Coenobitidae; genus Birgus; species Birgus latro. The sequence continues at coordinate 6,630 of JAGKTI010014285.1, forward strand.
ATGCACATCCCCTAGGCCAGGGATTCTCAACCTGGGGTACATGAGAGGAATTTGGGGGGTACGTGACAGGTTTCTCAAAATACTTCGGTTTTGAATAACTGCAAACCTGTTTGTAGAAAGTGGCCTACATGTGCTAGGCTAGATGTGTCCTCCACTAGAACCAGGACACTAAGTGACAACGTTAACAGGGAAACTCTTGGAGTTATGTCATTTGAGAGAAAGCTCTCTTGGACTACACTTGCCACACAACCTTGCAAACCCATAATACAGTAGTCACCCTTGCTCGTTTTCTATCGATCACATCTCTCCTCACGCGTACCGAACAGGTATCAAAGTGAGACGCACTGTTCGCCTCTCACTGTCACCCACTCACCACTCTTCCCTCACTACCCTCACCCTCAGGTACGCTGAGATCTGCTTCATGGTTTCCAGTGTATTTGTAGTATGATTTTTTTTTCCTCATTTAAGTTGTCATGGATTTTGCTTGCGGCAACGAAGTCATGTGCCTACACTGCAGTAATAATAACTGGTAATGGTTTCATGGCCAAGTTTGTGGTTTTCAATTACGTCTGCCAACGGCGGTTGCGGCAGAGACTGTGGTCATCGATGTATGTATGTTTGTCCGTCTGCCTGTTAGTTAGTAAAGCTGTATATAGTTATAAGCTGTATATAGCACCACTACCTCACAGTCACAGTTACTGGAAAAATGTGTCTGATTCAGTTGTTTTATTATTTTTTTTATGCTATTCACACACACAGTGACTTGCCAATCACTGTTACTAGTTACAAGTTGCAATTAGCTGCAAGCAGCACTAGTTCACTGTCACAATGATCAAAAACTGTCTGCTATAGTTCTGTTTTAGTAAATGTACTGCATGCTAGCAGCCAGTCACATGGTGTTTCCCTACGACAGTAACTAGTTCCTATCAAAACTACCTCATAGTGACATACTCACATTAACTGAAAAGTTTGTCTGCTCCACATATATATCACAATTTAAACTTAATAAACTAAGTCAATAAACCATGCATTTCTTTTTACCCTTCCTGATGCTGCATTGTGGGTAAGGGGTACGTGACCAATACTGAAAAACTTCAAGGGGTACATAAGATTAAAAAGGTTGAGAACCCCTGCCCTAGGCTATGATGACATCCATAATCATTTTTTTTTCTTTGTTCTCTCCATATAACTGTTCAATTTAAGAGAGACTTTGAATTGCAGGGATTAACTACTCCCTACACTGATCCCTTCACTATCAAAGGTTTTTCATTACCTCATCTTTTTTTTTCCTATTATGTTTTTGGGTGATGTAAGATCCAAGACAGAAAGACTTTTTTTTTTTTTTTTTGACAATACCATCTGGAAATAGCTAAACTTTAGAATGAAGATAATACGGAAATTGTGACTAGTCTTGTACTAAACAGCACATATCTACCAAATACTTTATGATTTTTTTGTTATTACTAAATCTGTACAGTGTGTTATCAAATAACAATATGGGCTGTACAGAACAAATCACGGATTAAAAAGCTGTAAAACCCACTATAGTGGTCCAAACTTAAACTGGCGGCTGGGGTGGTTTTCTGTTCTTCCATATATTATAATACATACGTTAAAATTGTATGCATATGTGTTTACCGTATTTGCGATGCCTTTTACATATATAACAGCCGTTTCACATCGCCGGTTTGGGAAACTTAGCACCACTGTACACAGATTGCTGCCCCACCCCATCCGCCAGTTTAAGTGTGTACCACTATACATGTAGTACTGTATACTGGGTAAAATATTGATGTTCCAGTGCTGATGATGCAGTTAACTGATAATGGACTTCATATGAAAAAATATGAACAGTTTCTTATTCCGTACAGGGACATAGATTATGAGTTATGTGAGATGGCATTCTACTGTACAAGTGATCCTATCTTCCTAGATATACAATAAAACCGCACTAGAACGGATTAATTGAGGCCAAAGCCATTCCGAAAAAAGCGACATAGGGATTTCCGCCTGCTAAGATATTTTCATACATGAAAAGAGTCATGGCCACAATCCTACTTCATTCCACCATTTCCTTCTAAATTGGAGCATTAACTCATTTGCCTCTTTTCTCAAAGGCCACTATAAATATTTACTGCACAACACAGTACAGTTTTTGTAAGGCTTATACTCTATAAAGGCCATTGTAACACTCACAGAAAGATATTTTTCATACATGAAGTGTCATAGCCACCATCTTGCATCACCCCACCAGTTCCTTCTAGCCCTTTTGCTTCTTTACTTTTCTAAAATTCCACTAAAAATCATTCGTTGCATTACACAGTATAGTTTTAGCAAGGTTTAGACTCGATAATGGGCAAATATAACACACAAAATAAGATATTTTCGCTTATTAAAAGCATCATGTCCACCATCTTGCTTCATCTGCACCAGTCCATTTTGACTAGTGGTAATATCTCATTTGCCTCTTATTTTTTTCTCAAATTCCACTATAAATAATTTATTGCATGACACAGTAAAATTTAAGGAAGGCTTGGACACAATAAAACTCATAATAAAAAAATACAAAAAATAACAAATTCTTACGTAACCATTCACACTCCCTTGGCTATCTCTGCACCCCCACCTTGCCTGGTGTTTATCATTCAGCACCTGATGAAGGATCCTTCAGAGCAAATCCTTCAAAATCATTTCCCATCATCTTCAGGGTCATCATCAAGGAACAGTGAATAATTGTCCCAATTGTCTTCTCTGACAAGAGCTGAATTGTGGATGGGAATCGGAGGTGTAGCCCATACCGTGTGTGTGTACATGTATGGTGCACTTAATTTTAAGCATTTTTCAAGTACACTTTATACAACTTAATTTTTACGATCTTACAAACAAATATAATCACTCTGTCTGTATATTTCACTTATCACTCATCACCGTCAAGCAGTATATCAGGGACTTAGGGAAAATGATGTTGGGGGGAAATTATGTGGAGGAAAAACAGTGATGTCGCCAGCTCACCAAGAACTGACGCACGAACACATACACAGCTTGCCGTGTGATTAAAGCTTGATGTCTTAATATTAATGCAGACCCCTTTTCTAATTTTTGAGCATTCAGAAAGAACATTATGGGTATAACTTAATTATAAACACTTCAAATACTGTACTGTATGTACACTTAGAACAATAACTACGCTGCCAGCCCACCTCCAACTAACACACGAACACACAAACCACGCCGACAATATGGCCACCCCACCGTGAGGTTAGGCAGTCCGGACCGCTTCTAGCTTTTCAGAGTTTTTCTGATATATAAGAAATCATTCCGGTCGGCTCCCTGACTCCGAAAAAAGCGACTTCCGGTGTACTGAAGTCCGCTGTAGTGAAGTCATACTGTACTTTGTGCATGTTCATAGGACTTACAAGGTATGTGAAATATTGCTCTACTTCAAATGAAGTTAAAAACTAAAAGTGTTGTAATTCACAAAAGTGATGTAGCTGACCCATGGGGCAAACCTCCAATAACAAACACCTACCTTCCCCCTCATCCTTCAGCCCTCACAAACCAAAATCCATGCTTAAACTGTTACCAAACAAATGATCTTCTCCCCGCTGTTTCAAAGAAACCCTCTTACTCTGGCAGGACTCACAAAAGCCAGGATCAACAACACAGCTTTATGTGAATGACTGTCCCTCACTGACCTATACTGGTCCAGTCCTATACAGAATTGGGTGCTCAGAAGGGATGCCTTCATGTGAAAGCACCAATACTGCTGGGCAGGTCTAATGCCCAGTTATGCAATCATCCTTCACTATCCCCCAAAAGATTGGGGGTGGACTGCTAAAGAAGGTCAACTTCAACCTTCAGTCAACTGGGTTAAGTTTCAAATGAACATGGGGGTGCAACTACTAGTGCTGTACAGAGTTCATATTGCCACTTTGTCCTTGACCTTTCACATACATTCACAAAAATTTCATAATTATTCTCTCAATATTTTTATGAAACCTGGCAACATGGCATACAGGTAAAGCCCTCATGAAATCTCTTACAAACTAACACATCACATTATCTTCAATATTGCAGCAATCAACTCTCACATTACCTCTTATGAGGTGCAGGGACCTGATGTTAGAGTACCACAGACAGAACTTTCAAAGGTAGGAAGATATCATTACCTGTAATACTGTTCAACTATAATTCTGTATAATCAGAAAAATCACATGACATTGTGACAGGTTGGTAAATAAACTGAGAATGTTAAACAATGTGACTGATGACAGGCAGTTCACAGTAGAAGATGAGGAGAAAAAAACTCCCATTCTTAGATACTATAATATGGAAAGCAGACAAGGGAGCTAAATACTCAGTGTACCATAAACCAACCAACATAGATGACTTTATCCACTACCTTTCTGCAAACAATGAAAGGGCCAAGTCTGGAGAGGTTATAGGATTTTTCCTAAGGGCATACAGAATTTGCAGTCATGAGTTCATAAAGGATGAGATTAGATACATAACAGAAGCCTTTCACAAAGCCATGCTATTAGGTAGGCATGTTATTAAAACTTAAGAGAAAAGCAACTGATATCATTAAAAAGAAAAGAGATAATGACAATGTTCAACCGAATGATGACAATACAAACTATGTATCTGTCCCCAACTCATCCAAAGCTTTGGCTATCAACAAGTACTAATAGAAGGCAGGCTGTAGGATCACAGCATCCTCAGAATGCAAAACAGGAGAAACAGTCAAAACAAAAGTGAAAGGAGATAAAAATGAGATCAGTGTAGCATAAAGAATACCATGCAGTGGATGCTCGAAAACATACAGAGGAGAAACAGGACAAGGAATGGATACAAGGACAGCAAAACACGAAGCTGATGTATGGTGTCACAGAGTATCTAACTTCGTAGTGTTGCATATACCCGGCAGATTAGCACAATCATTTATCCTAGTGGTATGAAGCTACAGTCAGTGAGAAGATCTGAATAAACAAATGAGAAAAAGGATGGAAGCAGCTCAGATGTGTGTAATTAATGTAACTAATTTCATAGGGAGGGATTTTTCAGCCTAATTAAGTATACAGCAAGGACAGCAATAATGTCACAAACAGGGGTGAAGCAGGGCAATGGAAGTTTTCTAGGGGTAGCCTATCAGGCTAAACAAGAAAGGGGAGGGAATTTCCTTTCCAGGGGTATAAATGTCTTGGCTTTGTCATTTATTCAGACTCTCTCAAGACTGGTTCTGTGTAGCCCAAAAATTTAGATAAAGAATTCAAACTCTAACCTGTGTCTCTCCCCAACCCAACATTTCTACTTGTCACAATGGATCATCTACAAATTTGCATACATAAGCAGGCAGGAAGACTGCATGGGCTATATTTGCACAAGGCTGTGGTTGGCACATGACCAACAATTATGAACTTAATGCAAGCCTCAGTATCATACTGAGGCTGTCATTCGATGCTTGAAAATACTAAGCTTTCCTGATAAGTCACTCATAAACTAAACCTCCAAGCAAAATTAAAACAAAATAGGAGGTAAGCTGGCACATCAATTGACGCATTTCCTTCCAATATCAGAAGATCAACTTGTAAAAAAAAAAAAAAAAAAAAAAAAAAAAGGGGGGGGGGGGGGGGAAAGGGGGTTCATCAAATCCAAAGATCATTAAAGGCAAATTACAAACCCTCTGTATCCCAGGGAATAACAAGAATCTCTACCAAAGGCACCGGGTTGGAAGAACGATATTCGCTCCTTCTGGATAAGTCTAATAATATAAACTAAATGAATTATAATCCACCCATTCTGCATGTGTTTAACATTGTATTACCAACTGAAAAATGTGATCCAGGTATAAAAATTACTGTGTAAACACTGATGTATTATGTAACACTTGCAATGATGAAATGGAATAAGTATGAATGCAAATCCAGAAGTCTAATGCAACCCATGGATTAAGTTACTTATATTCCAACCTAGTTTTCTTCATACCGGTATTTCATATTAATCACATTATGCCTTTGGAAGACAGTGCACCACCTGATTTGTGCTAACATTCAAAAGAACCACATTTCTATAATATTGTCTGTATCATACACATGC
>JAGKTI010014286.1:0-21868 GCA_018397915.1 Birgus latro
TTTCTGGTAACAGTTTATTTATTTGATGCTTTGTATCCCATATTTTAGTGCATAAGATGTGAGAAATTATGATGTTCATAGTGACTGCCACGTCCGATACTTATTTACACTAAGCTGCCAACTCATGAACATCTATGCCTTACTTACCTCAAAATCATCATTTTTGGGTTAAAATTCAATGAATTCATGCTTTGTGTCCATTATTTAATGCATATGGTGTGAGAAAGGGTGATTTTCATAGTGATTTCCATGTCTGATACTTACTTACACTTGCTGGCAAGTTGTGAGCACCTATGCCTTACTCACCTCTAAATCATCATTTTTTGGTTAAAATTCAGTTAATTCATGCTTTGTGTGCATTATTTATGTGAAAGGGGACTTAGATAAGTGCTATGCATGTCCGGTAGGGAGGTAGGTAGGTGGTTTTCTGATTTAGGTTAGGTTAGGTTGGGGTCATGAATGACCAGTGCTGGAGCTTCAGGGCCACTATCCAGACAAGACCACTGTCCGGACATGCCTTTGGCTCTATTACGTCGGACAGTGGAGGGATTACTGTATATTCAACTAACCCGACTCAATCACTTATATCCAGTGCATATGCATGTGTGTATGGGGGGGGGAGGGGTCAACATTTGGTATTTGGGAATGATTCTAAAATAATTCTTATACCAATAAGCAGTCCAGAATTCCAGCCTTTATTCAGTTACCTGATTTCTTGCATTAAAATTCCCAGGTCAAATAAACCTGACATGATGAAACTGAATCTCACTTGTCTTAGTAGCAACAAAGGCCTAACAGCTTGCATATCTCATCTCAGCCAATGCAGGTTTGTTTATCATGTTCTTCATATTATCTAAACAATTATTTATTATCCTGCCATGCAAAGTGTTTGAATTTAATATCCAACTATGCATTATCACATAAATATCACTGAAGACTTCTTTGGCATGGTCATACCATACTGTATATTCTCAACAGGTTTCAAAAAAAAAAAAAACTGCAGAAACCTGTTCTCTGTCTTGTATTGTTTATAAAGGATTCAACATGCTTGCAGCTCTCCACATTGCTCAGTCTCTGGTTGCCTCCCTATTCAGTCTCTTGTCCCTGAGGTCACACTCTACGCCTACATAAACATCTTTGTTACATAATCTTGATGCATCACAGTCATAGCAGGTATATTATACAGTGTCTGAGATGATGTTCTAAAATCACTTGCAGTAAGAGAGGTCAAGGAGACATACCAAAAATGGAGTGACATATATACATTACTGGCTTTAACTTTATGGCTGTTGTTTTATATGTGAATGCTTCTGAAGGTGGAAGGAGGCACGAAGACCATGAATATAAGTGTTAGTGAGGTACGGACATTAAAATAAACAAAAGAGCTGCTAACACATGATGATGATGATGATGATGATGATGGAGGAAAGGAAAAAGACTGAATGCAGTATACCACATAACAAAATAAGCCCAATTAGTGAAGCAATCTGTTCATAGGGAAACATGGCTAAAGTAAAAGACACAGAAAGCTAAACTCAAAAGCATATAGTGCACTAACCTCCAGTTCCTGTTGTGATGTCTCCAGTTCCCCCTCCATCTGTTCCAACCTCTTCAGCAGCTCCTCAATTCTGCCTTCCAACGTTGCTTTCTCAACTTTTAGTTCTTCAGTCTCTTTCGTCAATTCCTCTTTCTCTTTGGCAATTCCCTGTAATAGTTTCATTACTTCTTCCTTTTCCTGAGTTGCTGCTGCTTTCCCATTTCTCACTTCTTCCATAGTTTTAGTCAGATATTCCTTCTCCCTGACTGCTGCTTCTTTCTCTTTAATTGCCTCTTCCACAGCTTCCATCGCTTCTTGTTTTTCCTTGACTGCAGCTTCTACATCTTTAAGTGATTTTTCAAGCTTTTCCTGTAGGAACATTTTCTGGGCCTTTAAGTCTTCAGTTTCCTTTGCCTGTTCTTCCTTGTTGCCACTCACTGCACATTTCTCTATCATCAACAATTCTAGTTTCTCATGCAGTACTTCCTTCTCCTTGATATAACTGTCTTCCATTGCTTGTTTATTTTCACACATGGAACTAAATTCTTTCTCTAGCCTTAGCTTTTCTTCTGATATCTTTACAAAATTATTTCTGAGTTCTTCCTTTTCTTTTGTCAGTATTTGTGTTGCCATCTCATTCTCCTGTTTTAAGTTATCCAGGATTTTCTTCAAGGCCTCACATTCACCTGACAAACTCTCTCTCTCAGACAATAATGCATTCTGTTCATCACAAAGACTTTGAATTTCTACAGATTGCTTTGTTACTTCTTCCTCCATATTTTTCTTTTCTGTGGCTGACTCCTTCAACTTCTCACTCAACATCTGTTTTTCTTCATTAGCAGAATGCAGCTGTTCCTGCAATGTAATGATAATTTCTTTATTTTCACTGTCACCACAAGCCAACTGTGACTCCAATTCTGCCCTTATTTTCTCCAATGATGACAATTTAATCTCCAAACTGGATATTTTTTCTTTGTTTTCATTCAGAATGGATTCTTGCTGAAGTTTTTCACTTTCAGATGTTTGCATCAATGCTTTCTGTTTGCTATCATACTCTGCAATAATCTTGTTGTACTGCTCCACCTCATCCTTTCTCTCTTGCAAAATTTTCTCATTCTTTTTATTAACATCTTCATACTTTTGATACAAGGTATGTTTTTCTTCTTCAGCTTTTACCTTCTCACCCTTCAGTTCACACTTTTCTCTTTCCAGTTCACATTTCTCTTTCCTCAATTCCTCTACTTCACTGGATATATCTCTAAGCTTTCCCCAGTCCTCCTCTAATGCCACATACAAATCAGCAAAGGCATCAGACGCTTCCTTAAGCTTCCTTTCAACATCGCTGGCAACTTCTTTTTCTAAAGATTCCATCAAACTTGTATACAGAGAGAAGGTATGTTTGGTTAACCCAAAAAAACAAGAAAACAGTGGCTCCCAGGATGATTTATCTCTTGACTGTACTAACTTCTGACTCTCCTCTTTTAATTGCTCAACGTCTTTTAACATAAGCTGTAGGTCAGTCTGAGAAATTATGGATTCTCTTCTACTGTTTACTGCATTCAAAATATCTTGTGCTGCCTGCATCTGTTCTGTGACAACATTTGTGTCAGGCATTAAACTCTGACTTAGTACTGGGTAAGTTATTCTGCACTGAGACACAAGATTATTTCCTAAATTCAAATATTCTGCTATAGTTGAATCTAACACTACACACTTTGCTTTAAGGTTTTCAGCTTTTGAAGAAAGCTCAGCATTCTCTTCTTTTAGTTTTTCCATATTCAGTGCCAACTGATCAATCTTTTCTCTCTCTGTGTATCTACTTTCTTCAGTTTCACTGAGGAACTTGCTATGTTCTAATTCTATTGATGATTTCTCTTTCTGTATGTCTTCCAAGTTGTTTTTCAGCACTGCATTTTCCTTTTGCAAGTCATCATATTTGCCTTTCAACTTGTTTTTATCATCAGTGGCTTGCTGAATTTCATCCTCTAACCTTCCTAGCTTTGCTTTTAAATCATCAGCTTCTGCTTTCCATGCATTCAAGCTATTCTTCAATCCTTCACTGTACTTTAGTTGCTCCTCTAGTTTTGTCTTCACATTTTCTTCATTATTAAGTTTCTTCATTATTTCCTGTGTATAATTCTCTGCAGCAAGTAACTTCTGCTGCATTTCTCTACTCTGTGTTTCATACTCCATCTTCTGTTCTTCCAGCACTGTTATCTGAGACTTTGCAGTTTCTAAAGAGCTATGTTTTTCCTCAAGCTTGTGTTCTACCTCCAATTTTTCTTGTGTTAGTTGCTCTTCTCTTAATTTCCAATTCTCAACTTCCTCACACTTTAATCTTTCGATGCCAGATTTCATTTCCTCAAGCTGTTGTAGATCTGCTTCCATTTTAGCTAAATCAGCTTTAAGGTTCTCAACAGTTCTCTCTTGCGACTGTACTTGGTCGTTGTTCCCTCTGACCACCTCCTCAATTTGTCTCTGTAGTTGTGCACATTTCTCTCTTTCTGTGTCCAACTGTTCTCGTAAGGATTCCATCTCTGACGACTCTTCCTGTTGATGATTCTTGTTTTCCATTTCTGCTCTGCTTGCATTTATTTTCTCATAGTCTCTTACCTTTTCCTCTAGTTCCCTAATCTTATTTTCTCCTTTATCATTCATGCATTTTAAACCTGAGATCTCCTTTTCAAGTAAATTTACTTTTTCCTCCAGTGCCTTCTTTTCATTTTTGGTGCTTTCAAAAACAATATCTCCTGCTTTCTTTTCCTCCTTCAAAGCTTTTAACTCTCCCTGAATCCCAACAGTTTTTGCCACAAGAACCTGCTTTTTCTGCAATTCCTCTTCAGCTGCTGTTTTCTCCTCCAGTAGTTTTCTGCACTTGGTCTTCAGTATGTCCACTTGACTAACTTGTGCCTGCATGTTCTCCAGCTTTTCCTGTTGAAAATAATGCTATTATCTCAGAGCCACAAACTGTCCCCTTTATACTAGCCTTCCAAAGTATTTTTTCTATCTACCTGTCTACCTAGTCAGATAACTTAATCTGGTAAGGACTGGTCACAAACAAACCACTTCCAAGCAGCCCTGTCCTCTACCATTTGGCTGTGCTCCCTCCAACTCACCCACCTCTCTCTACTCCATCCCTCTACCTCATCCTTGGTCTCCCCTTCCCACCCTATCTCTCCACCTAACTCACATACACTCTTCTAGTCAGTCTCTCATTCTCCATTCTCTCCACATGGCCAAACCATCTCAGGGCATTTCTCTTCTTGGTTTCAATCACATCCACATCAATACTGCAATACTCCTTTACTTCCTCCTCCAAATTCACACTGTAATTTGAATGTTTATACATACAGTTGTTATAATTAAGGTACTGTGTGTGTTTAAGAGGTCTGTTCAAAAAGAAACCAAACTTTTTAAACAGCACGCCAACTAGTTGGTGTAGCATGACTGTGACGGGAATGCTGTGTAGCAGCAACTCTGAGCTTTAGTCTAACACAAACCCCCATCATGCCACATCCCTTAGTCACAGAGGTACACATGCTTGAGTAAGTGTGTTTAGAGCACTTGGCAGTTTGTTACATGTAGAACAATAAAGGATCTAACATAGCAATGTGTTTGCATGAAATTCTGTTTCAAATTGGGAAAAACTTTTACGGAAACTTTTCAAATGTGCAACTGGCTTATGGAAAGGATTGTCTGAGCCGTATGCAATGTCACAAGTGGTTCCAGTGGTCCAAGTCGTGAAGAACATACACCAAAGATACTCCAAAATCTGGACAGCCTTCCACGTCAAGAGACGATAATCATGCTGAAAAAGTATACTGTGATCTGTGAAACCTGTTACCCAACTCTCCATGAAGTTTCCGAAGAAGTAGGCACCTGTAAATGTTCATGCCACAAAATTATAACCAAAAAAATGAATATGCATCATAATACAGTATAGTAAAATTTGTGCCACGTCTACTGACAGATGAGCAAAATAAGAATCATGTCACAAATTGTTGGGAGCTGTTTGACTGTTCAAATGCTAATGAAAACTATCGGGAAAATGTCATAACAGGTGATAAAATGTGGGTGTACAGCTATGATGTCGAAATAAAAAAGGAGTTGTTGCAGTAAGCTGGAACACCGTCACCACAACCAAAAAATGGCAGGGCAGAGTCGCTCAAATGTGAAGGTGATGATCACCTTTTTTGACTGGAAGGGCATCATTCATCATGAGTTTGTTCCATGTGGTCAGACAGTCAATAAAGAGTTTTGCTTGGACATCCTGAAACGTTTGAGGGAGGCAGTGTGAATAAAGAGGCCTGAGGCATAGACAAACAAAACATGGATGCTGCACCATGACAATGCACCTATTCAAGTGTGGCTCCTCATCCGTGACCTTTAGGTGAAGCACGAGATGACTATCATACCCCAGCCACCCTGTTCTGGATTTGGCCACTGTGGACTTTTTTCTTTTTAGTTGCCAAAGTTGTAACCCACCCTGAGAGGTTGCCAGTTTCAGACTATAGAAGTGATACAAGCAAATTCATTTAGTGTACTAAACACACGTTCACTCAAGCACGTGTACCTCGATGACTAAGTGATGTGGCATGATGCGGTTAGTGTTAGACTAAAGCTCAAAGTCACTGCCACATAGCATTCCCGTCGCGATCAAGCTACACCGGCTAGTTGGTGTGCTGTTTAAAAATTTAAGTTTCTTTTTGGACAGACACTGTACTGTATGTGTAAATATAAACTGTAGCAACATATAAACATGTACTTTACCTTCTCACTATCATGTAAACACTGTCAGGAATGAAGGTGGCCTCTTTTTGCTTTGACTATTTTGACTACAGTAGCCTCGCACCAGACCCTCCTAAACCCTGCATCCTATGAGGCTTACAAGTTACTACAGCACTTTTTTTTTTCACCCTTCATTCTCTCTTTTTTCTTTTGAGGGATCCTTAGAAACTACTCAATCACTTCTGACACCACACAGGCATTAGAAGAGGTGACTGGAAGAATCATCTCAGAGCCACAGAGCCAAGGATGGTGCATTACTACTCATAAGGCTTGATGGCCTTTCTCTCATCCATCAACAACTTGTCCTCTTAAAAATAATGTTCAAATTACAGGGCATACATAGAGCCAATATGCTGCCATATCTTTCTGCAGTGCAGCAACTCAACACTACTGATTATTTGTTTCTTTACTTCTTCACTCTTAAATATGCTTATACTGCCTTAGCTCGGTCATAAAACTGTCCAGCATACTTAGGTAAGCATCCTGGCCATTCTGAGCAAGTTTGACAACTGTTTCTTAGTTTATTCAATGTTTTTTAACTTATTTATTATGGAGCCAAGGGTGGCAGATGACATGTCACAGACACGCTTCTCTGTATGCCTTCTTCCATTTCTTGAGTTAGTTCTGTTATTTAATTTTGTTCCTCTACATTTCTGAACTACTGTACTATGTTTTTTTATGAAATTGTGTAAGGCAGCAGCCTCAGTCTGCCACCATGCCCTGGTTCCGTTATTTCCACTGCTTTCCCCTTGTCTACTATTTACCTTGATTGACAATTTTATGTTATGCATAAACACTAACTGGCAGCAGTTCACAGGTAATCAGGTAGCCATGATAACTTTCTATCACTCCTCTACAGGTTTGTTTGTTTCTGACAGAAAGAAGACCCCTGGGCACAGGAACACTCAGTTGTCCATTCCTGCTTCAGTCACAAAGCATTTTCAGATATCATAAACCCATGGTGTTGAACTATACTTCCCTGGGTTCCTTCTCCTCTGGATCTGGCAATCCTAACAGATGCCTCAGACAGTGGAAGGGGAATTCAATCTCTAAAATGACATTAAGACCAAGACTGATACCAAAAGATCCACAAAAGTCTTCAATAAATCCCAAAGAGCACTCAGTAGTATGGCTGTTATACTCATGGCATGGACACAAATTCCTCAACAGATCACTTATATTCAGGATGAATTCAATGACATCAACACTGCATCTGAAAACACGGACCTTCCCAGCCTCCAACTCTCCTCACCATTTCACAGGGTATTTTCTGCCTTGCCCATCAAGTCAACACTGATCTATGGGCTGTTCACCTCTTGGGAAATCAAAATATCCTGGCAGACACCCTTTCACACAGTTCCACCTACACAGTAGAGTGAGCTTTCTCTCATAACATGTTCCAACAGTTATCTAAGCACCTTCCTCTTTTGCAAACAGTTCTCTTTAGTCAAGGCTCAGTGCTTGTGTATATCTCTCTAACAACAGACTTCACTAGGTCCAGATGCCTTCACAATGCACTGCAATACCTGAACCTCCACATAAGTCCCCACAACATGATGATGGTAAGAAGAGTAAACCAATTATGGAGACATCAAGGTCACATACTGTTGATGGCACCACTAAAGTCAACCCAGCCGTGGTGTAAAGCCCTGCAACTGTGGTGCCTCCGACCACACCACTCTGAGACTCCATTTACAAGTACTGTAGTTTTCTTAGGCTCTTCAAGCCTTGAGTTTTTACACTACATCTACTCATCTTCCTTTTCAAAAAGACTGACAGACATAAGTCTACAGGGCCTCTTCCAATATCCAATATGAGTTGTTAAAGACCCTTTCCCAGGGTCTTACAGGCCAGAGATTTTTCATTAGTACCCCTTCAGTTCTTCCTGGATTCGTAACATCATATACTGTAGTTTATAAAGGCTCCAACATGCTTATCTGCATCGGCCTTGGTCATCTAATGGTGGCTCTCCATGCTACTCCATCTCTGGCAGCTTCCCTAATCAGTCCCTTGTCCTTCAGGTCACACCATATGACCATGTCCCATGACTTTTTCGGTCTGCCTCTCACAACCATATCCCGAACGTTCACGCTTCTCACCTTCCACACCCAACTATCATCCTAAATCCTCTCAACATGCCCAAACAATCTCAATCTACCCCACCTCATCACAACACCAATATTACCTAACAAAATTATTTTTTGCTAAAAAATTCCACCCTAGACCTGTTTTCATTCATTATTCTGCTTTAAAAGACTCTCTACTTCTGGACTGCTACATTTCTATCCCAAAACGGACAGCGTCACTCTTGAGAAGAAACTCTTTAACATACTGCCCTTACCCCTCATTCACACTCCCTCAGTGGTCTCAAAAATAAGTCCTGCACAAACTTAGGTCCCATTCCCTTCCTCACAATTCAACAACCCAGAGATTTTGGGCCCTGTATAAGGTCCCATTCCTTACAGCCCTAGCCCCAGGAGCAAGGGTTTAGAATTGAAAGAAATAACAAGATACAAGATGCAGACCATACCCTCCCTAATGACCTTGGTGACTATTTTCTCTCCAATCTAAATCATAGAAAATTCCAGCTCTTTTGTTTGGTGTCAGTCACCATTCATTGTGTCTGAATCAGGCAATGTTTAACTTTATGAATCAATCAAACCTCATTATGTCCAGTGGTCTCTGTACCTAACCAAATTCTAAGGCACCTCGTTCTTTAGCCCAGGTATTTAAATTGCTACGCTCTGTGATACAGCAATAAGATTTTATTCCTAAAGCCTACAATATTAGAAAAGTTGCTTCTTTAGTTAACCTTCAAGACAATTATTCCACAAATGTCTTGATTTAGCAAGGTCTGTGGGTGCCACCAATTCATTCATCATCTAATCCTGTGTTGCCCCATGAGGAGTGTAGAAGCCTGGGGTTAAGCAAGTTGGTCCTGACATTTAAGATGAGAGTGGCCAGCCTCACTCATCCGAGTGGCATTACGAGAGCAATAAACCCCAACCACCCCTTGGATATAAACCTCCACCAGATCAATCCTATTACAGAACCCTAATCACCCATTAAACCACAAGGTGCCATAATCCAATTATATGGTTACCAGCCAGCACAGTAAATGGTTTCCTGGTGTACAGTCCTCCTCACTTTTAAATAATAATCAACTTCCATCCCAGATAATCAGTCTCTAACCTCCAATGCCAACTTCTCCTTCTTCCAAGCATTCTCCAGCAGTTCTGATTTCTGAGAGGATGATGTCTGGAGCTCCTTCAGCTTCTCATTATTCTTCTTCCACTCCTCCATCAACTGCTCCTTTTCAGTCAGAAGTCTATTTCTTTCCAGCACCAGTTCTTGTTCTGATGCCTGGAGAGACTCCACCTCACTCGATGCCACCCTCAGCTGTCTCTGAAGGCTCTCGTTCTGTCAGGTTACAAAAGCTAATGTTGTACTCAGGCATCATCATCATCACCACCACCCAATTTCAGCTTTTCATACAATACAACACTGATGCAGCATTAATGAAACTATACTCACTAAATTGTCTAAAATCCTAAACTTTACAAACTAAAGGAATGGACCATTAGTCTGAGATAAGGAGATGTTGCTGTATTACATATGAGACTCTGAAGCCAATATCAGCACAGAAGTAACATGAGATCAGAGTGAAGTTGTGACATAGAGGTGCAAGAGGACAGACCTTTGTGGTGAGGACAACTTTGCCTTCAGTAAGGTTGGCTACCATCTCCCTTAGAGTGCTGGCTTCTCCCTCAAGTTGCTTTATCTCCTTCTCATTCTGGCTCCCTGCTGCCTTTAGCTTCTTCAGCTCGGCTGCAGTCTCTGCCAAACATCAACCAATTAAGTGGCAAGCAATCCACCAACTGCCTAGATGAACATTTAAATAAAATACAGAAAATACAGTTCATAACACAGATGATGAAGTACAGTGTGTTTTTACAACCAGGCATGAAGACATCCCTCTCCAAAACCCATGCCACATTACATGTAACTGTCAAGACATCCACTTCATATTTATGTTAATGTAATTTTCTTCAACTCTTTTATATTTCTATTTGTATAAATAAAATATTGTACTGCACCAACCAGTCTCTATGAAACAGCAAAATCCATCAATTAATAAAATCAACACGTTCAAAACTTCAAATATTTACTAAGAGTGTAGGCTCTGACTCCCCTCATATTTTTTTATTCAGTATGTCATGGAATTTTCATCTTCACAAAATACATTGCAAAAGTAAGCTCAATCACAGGAGCTGCTGAGGATTGCAATATTGATGAGATGCAATTTGGGTTCATGCCAGGCAAAGGAACCACTGATGCAATACAGTATTCACTGTCCAACAACTTCAGGAAAACTATACAGGGAAGAAAAAAAAAGAAAACTGTATGGCACTTTGTTTTTGCTGATTTGGAGAAGGCATTTGACAGAGTGCCCAGGGAGGTGGTGAAGTGGGCAAGGAGACACCTTGTGATTGGGGAGTGACTGGATAGAGTGGATATGGCAGAGTACAAGACCGCTCACACCCAAGTGAAAGTGAATGGAGGTTTGAGTAATGAATTTTCTGTAAACACTGGTGTACATCAGGGGTCAGTTTTAAGCTACTGTTTATCATGGTGCTTGAAGCTCTCGCATGTGACTTCAGGACTGGACTCCAATGGGAGGTGTGTGCTGATGACTAGGTGTTAATTGCAGAGCATGAGAGGGTAGTAGAGGAGTGATTGAGTAGGTGGAGAGATGGAATGAGACACAAGGGTTTGTCAGTAAATACAGATAAAACAAAAGTGATGACATCTAGGGCAGGTGGTGATTCTGTCAGAGCTGATGGAGTGTGGCCATGTGCAGTTTGTCACAAGGGTGTGGGAAGTAATTCCATCTTGTGTAGTGTTTGTGATATGTGGGTGTATAAGAGATGTAGTGATATTAGAGGTAAGGTGCAAAATAATGCTGATTCTGCATGTGCAGTATGTACTGGAAAGCCTACAGAAGTAGGAAAGGAATAATCTTGCTGGAAAGTCTCTTGAGTGTAAGGAAGGGTTTGTTGTTTGAGAGACATGATATGTGCTGGCAATGAGGTTGGAGCTACCTCAGAAGCAAGGCAAAGGACTGGCTGGAAGGAATTAGGGAATTGTTGCTCCTCCTGACATTGATAGGGCTCTACCTCCATGTTATGGGAGCACTGTATGCATCATGTGTTAGCAATGTACTGCTGTATGGCAGTAAGACTTAGGCAGTAAAGAAAGATATTCAAAAGTTCAAATGTGCAGAAATGAGGAAGACTAGATGGATATATCCTGCATCCCTGAATGACAGGCCTACAAGGTTAAGTCTGTGAATGACGAGATGAGAGGAAGGATGAGAGGTTGAATGTACTAGGGCTGTGATGAGAAGGGGTGGACTGAGATGGCTTGGGCACGTGGAGATGATGGAGGATGACAACTGGGGGCAAAAGGTGAGAAGTTTGAATGTTTTGGGTAGAGTTGTGAGAGGCAGACAAGACTTCAGGATTAAGGAACTGAATAGAGAGGCTGCATGAAACTGTGCAACATAGACAGCCGCTAACAATTGACAAAGGCTGATGCTTGCAAGCATGTTGGAGTCTTTATAAAAACAATAAAACAAATTCTTTTGTGTCATTTATAAAGGCTCCAACATGCTTGCATATCTTGATCACTTAATGGTGGCTCTCCACACTGCTCATCTCTAGCAGCGTCCCTATTCAGCTCCTTCAATATTTCAGTATTCAGTTCAATCCCATCGGCCTTTGATCATAATTTTTCATTGTCATCAACCAAACACTACGTCTCTCTCTCTCTCTCTCTTTTTTTTTTTTTTTTTTTGATGCAAGGAAGAAGGAGCTAAAGGCTAGATGCCTGCAAAATATTCCCTCCAAAACTAAAAATAAAAAAGATAATAGAGAGCTAAATTCAAGATCAACTTATTTCATGATGCCTGGACACAATGCATTTGAAAGACTGGAGGTGATAGGTACAAGGCAATACAGACATAGGAAGACAGTTCCAGAGCTGACCTGTTGCATACACGGCAGACTGGGAGTAATGGCTACAGGTAACTCTTGCATTAGAGTGTTGGACAGAAAGAGGATGAGAGCATGATGTTAGATGGGTGATACGTGACCGCTGTAGTGGAGAAGGGATGCAAGTACTGTACAGTTCAGAGGAGCAGTGACCACTGCAGTAGTGACAGAAAGAAGATAAAGATGCAACTGTGTGGCAAAGAGACAGAGGTTGAAGGGAGCCAGAAAGAGGAGGAGGGTTAATGAGATGAAAAACCTTTGACTCCACCCTGTTGAGAAGAGCTGTATGTGGGGAGCTTCCCCATACATGAGAGTTGTACTCTACACAGTGACAAATAAAACCCATGTATAAAGTCAACAGCTGCGCAGTGGCGAAAAAGACACAGAGTCGGCTGAACACGCCTAATCTCTTGGAAGCAGATTTTACACGAGAGGTATTGTGATCTTTTCAAGATAAATCCTAAGAGAAAGAAACCCCAAGTATGTTCAAAGATGATGCAGAATTGAGCTGGGTATTGTTAAAAATTAAAGGATATTCCTGTAGTATTTTCTGATGAGTCAAAACATGTAAGAACAGAGTTTTTGATGCATTAAAAACAACATAATTACTTTTACTCCAATCTGACATATGAGCCAGGTCAGACACTAGGTGTGCCTACCCTCATCCCTTGCTTGTTGAAGTAGCTGCTAGGATGGACGCTGTGGGTGGCAGATGGAAAGGCGAAGCGTGGAGTCATCAGCATATGAGTGACTAGGGTCAGATGTACAGCTCAGAAGGTCATTGATGAAAAGATGGAAGAGAGTTGGTAATTGGACAGAGCCCTAAGGAACATCACTACTGATGGCCCTAGGAGAGGAACGGTGGCCTTCTACAACAGAAACTGTAAGATGGCAGTTTGGAAATTAAATATTTATGCCAGACTCGATCAAAAGCCTTGGAGATGTCAAGCGAACTGGCAAAGCTTTTGCCAAAGTCGCGAAAGAAGGATGACCAGGAAGAGTTAATAATATGGAAATGGAAAGCATAAAAGTAAGTGAATTATTAGCATAATGCCTTTGTGATATGAATTCTGCCTGTCTCTATTCCATGGAAATGGCATTTTACTGTACTTTTTTTTTTTTTTATGTGTTAGACTCTGGGCATAGGCTTCACAGCCTGCTATCAAGGCCCAGCAGTCCTCCTACATACCATACACCTCTACATGTCACCTGTTCAGTATATGGTAAAATTTTAACTATGTTGTGATTACTCTGTTTTCATCAGCCATCGTGGAATTGAGTTATCACTCAGCATTATGCTGTTCTGCCTTAGTTCAATATTACATTTACAGTAATAATCCTTACCATCTTTGGCAGTCTTAGCTTTCTGGGCAATGCCCAAAAGGTGGCGACACTTAGCAACTAAATCTTCTTTGGACAGTTTTTCCAATCCTCCCCCTCCCCCTCCAGAGCCAGGTCGGCCTCCACTCTTTCCCTCCCCAGGGTCATCTGTACTATTGGGGCTCTCCTGTAAAAAAGTGGACGGAGATTTTTAGTGATGACTGTGTACTATCTTAATCAACAGTTTGTTGACACTTCCCTCCCAGTTGTGACAAGAGGGTGTTGCAAGAAAATATTCATGTAACAGTATTATGAAGAACACACAAAACAGAAAGAAAAAAAAAAAGGCAGGAAACTCAATGTTGTTCAAGGAAAAAGGAAAATTATATTAGAAATACCACAATGTTGGCAGGGCCGTCAGCAAAGTTTTACTCATGACAGTCTTACGCTGTACTTACTGTATATACCAGTAAATTATACCAGGCAAGAAAATCAACAGCTGAACAGTGCCAAAAAATACACAGAAATACAAATGCCAAACTTCTTAACACTAGCATCCTACAAATAGGTGGTGTTCATTACATCCATCATATCACTGCATCCAGTATCCCAGTCACACAGAGTAAGGAGACCCAGAAGACAGCTTTCCTTATGAATTAAATGAAAATTTAAAAATCAGGTCCATCCTCCTCCCTACCCCACTGCCTATCTTTCCTGTGTCAGAGAAGGCAGACTAAGAGACTGCCAGCAACACAAAATGTCAGGCTAATACAAAGACATAATTTTGGTGTCCCCACTCTCACCCCTTTTACCACAGTCATCTTTTGTGATGTGAAAGGGATACCAAAAAAAAAAAAAAATCCTTCTCCACTGACCCTAGGGATATAAAAAAAAAAAAAATAAGAATTAAGATACAATGCAGTACTGCAGAACCTTGATATATATACCAGTCTAAGAAAAGCTATTTATGATGAGGGTGAAATTGCAAAATGTCCATGAATTCATATCTGACTTCATTATAAATACCAGACAGTTAGTTAAATATACTTGTCTAAATCTAAACTGACCCTTTGAGACAAACAATATCAAACCAAATATTAACTCCTTCATTATGATCACATTATTTTTCATCTTATTTTGGTTCCTTGCAGACTACCAGTATTTTTTTTTCAGCTAAGGAGTGACATTTCAAACTGGAGGGGTTAGATATAGTCTTCATTACCCCTTTCATTAAAAGTGATCTCCCTTATGCTGAATAAAATTAACTGGTGGTGACCTATTGAAAATACTGTAAGTCACCAGAATGGAGGAGGTAAATCCAAGCTGACTGTGTGAGCTGGTGTAAAACAATAAATTATGTACCTCTCATGTTCATTTAGTCCTTGATTAGGATAGCTTGTGCTTCTTGGTGCAAGTGATCTACCAATGTATTTGTTGTCTTTGTTGCTGTGTTGTTGTAGCTGCTTAACCCTGGTCTGTCTGGTTGAGCAAACCTATCAACTGTTTCTGTGTGGGCATCCAACAGGTGTACAATACAGTTGTGAATATACACCATACAGGGATCCAGCACCCCCTTGTGGTAGACAGCATCTCACCAGGGTCCTTCCCATGACCAGGTGCAGGGAAATACAGGGAGGGCTGGCCCCTGGGTGGAAGCCACAGCTGCTGTACCCAGGGTGAACAGCATTACCACATGTAGGCTCCCCTTCAGTATCACTGCTTTCTTTGTACATCCTGTTATTGTTCTTAATGCTTTGTCTGTTGATTTTGGAAGCTTATCTATGTTATGGCTGTTAAGGAGGGAGCCCAACTTGGATCCATGTAATTTACTGTTGTTCAGATGAACTGTTTTTACACTGCTTTCACTGATTCTTTCTGCTATTTAATGGTAGTGGCTGTCAGTGTTTTCAAGGCACTGAGCCAATGAGATGCTTTAGCACTGGGGTTCACTGTCTGCTGAGAAAAATCCATATTTGTATCTAAATTACTGGTAAGTCAAACATTCCGGGATGTCTCT
Source organism: Birgus latro (assembly GCA_018397915.1). NCBI lineage: Eukaryota > Metazoa > Arthropoda > Malacostraca > Decapoda > Coenobitidae > Birgus > Birgus latro. The sequence continues at coordinate 15,716 of JAGKTI010014286.1, forward strand.
CTAAGGAAAAGGAATGGCAAAAGAGGGTAACCTGAAGGTGTGTATGGGATTTGTGTCCTTGTAAAATGAAGCAAGTGGTAGCTGAATTAGTCAGAGAAGCAGTCATTCTGCTTTTGTAAGCCAGTGCTCTAGCTGCTGTAGTTGTTGCTGCTAAACCCTAGTCTGTCTGACTGAGCATACCTGTCAACCACAGGTACGCAACTGATTCTATGGGGCTCTTACAGGTACAATACAGTACACAGCTGCAACATGGCTCTGCAGCCCCCTTATAATAAACAGGACTTCATTAGGGTAAGACCAAGGTCTTTCCACAGCAAAGTGGAGGGAATATAAGGAGGTCTGGCTCCCAGCTGGACACTGTAGCTGCTCTACCCAGCATGCACAATGCCACCACGTGTAGACTCATCAACACCTGTTCTAGTAAAGTGTAGCTATTGTTGGAGCTGGCCTGCTGTTTGCTGAGTTTTGGAGTGTTGTGAGCTACAGCTAGGTTATCGCAAAAGAAAGTGCTGTTACTGAGGGCAAGTTATAGAGGAAAAGGTAAAAAGTGAGGGACAGAGGACCTTGTGCAGTACTGCTGGACAGCACATATGATCTGAATTTTGAGCTTTGTTTTTGGTTGAGTACTGTACAGTACGGTACATCCCCTTAGCACGCAAGTTCCTAGTACGCGAAATGCCTAGTGCATGAGGACCTATTTTTAAATATTTTTTATTTTTTTCTATGTTAATAACCAGAGTACGCAAGTCAACCCACATGACGTGAGACACCAGGAGAAAAACTGGTGTTTTCCGGTATGAACCCCGAATGCGCTACCTGCCTCTCCACTACGCGCCACCCTCATCACCCGTTTCTATAATAAAGTTTGGATTCACATGAATAATGGTTACTTCACAAATGCCAAGTTGTTATACAACAAACCACTGAAGGTGGAGGGGACGGCAGCGGGCAAGTCAGGGGAGGTGGTGAGGGGAGGATCCTCCATCTCCTCCTCGCTACTGCTCACATTTTTGGCAATTTCCTTCACCTCTTCTTGTTTGTCTGTTTCATTCCTCATCTTGTTATGGAAATTATCTCATTTGCATTGACGGGTTTGGTACAAGACTTTCTAGACCTTCCAAATGTAAATGGTGATGTATGATGTACCTTTCCCTTCGCCTCTGCTGGAAATAAAGGTTCACCTTTTTCAATCTCTTCTAGTATGATCCTTCATACCCAGAATTTGTCTGGGGAAAATATGGACTGCTTCAAGGGCCAGTATGTCTGATGCCCTATGATGGGACCACAACTGACTGCAATAGTTCAGCACAGTCTGAATGAGGGTATTCTAGAAAGTCATAAAACATTCCTTCTCCTGGGAATGGTACATTCACAGTATCCACTCAGATTTTTTTTTTTTCCTGTTTCAGTGTTTCATCAGTGTGGTGTGTGAATGTGCTATCATTGCTCAAGTAAATGCCCAGACACTTCACATTTGTACAGGTGGGTCGTGTTATACGAATGGAACACATTAAAGGAGGACTGCTTGGATGGCAGAAACTCGTATAACAGAGTGGAAAATAAAAGGACCATGAAACTTGTAAAGGTATACCCCAGTTTAACGATGCAATTGGTAAACTAAAAACACATTGTTAGGCGAGGCATTGTATCTTGGGGTAGATTTAACATGTAAAGTATATGGGTGCATTTTTGAGCCTTGGGTTTCCCCCCAGCCAAGTCCTAAACCCACCCAAATGAGTCCAAAAACAAGTTTAAAGCCAATCTAAATGGCTGTAAAAGAAGCTAACCTAAGCCTAACACCTGTAAATAACTTACTAAAACCAAATTGTCAAAAATAAGTCTGGAAAAAAAATCAGGCTTAGTAAACTGGGCCTGTACTTATAAAACACTAAGACTGCATCATAAGGTGAAAAGTCTGCCCTAAATTCACAGGAGTAGGTCATAACTCCTTATGTTCGACTTAACCTGAGTCATAGCTAAAGACACCTCCCGAGTTGGTATAGCACTTAGGAAGCAGCTTATGACTCCATCATGACGTTAAACATGGCCACCGCACCACAACAATAACAAATTCGCCACAGTCAACCAAGATGTTCTCGTGACAGGAAAGATGTGCTTAATGAGTTAAGTGATTCAGTACTGGTAAACAGATACCGCTTGGACCGTACAGGCATAATTTTTGTGACAGATTTGGTGTGGGAGACCCTAACAAGACCAACAGCAAGAAACAAGGATCTCATGCTAGAAATAAAAGTTATTTTAACATTGCGTTACCTTGCAACTGGAAAAATGCAACTTTGTAGTGGTGACGACCACTTGTGCATTTCTCTATTGCACTGTTGGAGTTCTCCATGCTGCTGGTGACGGTGGTGGTGTTTGTTTACAGGATGATGTGGTGAGGCAACATGTCCTCCTCCACAGTAAAACAAAGTGGTAAATAAATAATTCCTAAAACTTGACATTAACCAGTTGATATTTTGCTGAAAATGTTTAATAAAAATATCATTGCAATTTTAAGATTTTTTGTTACACCTTTTCTCTGTTGTTTTTTTGTATTTTTCTTCAATATTCAACACACGCAAGTGCTACATATAGCAAACCGCTATCTCAGCACCTTATGATTTCGACCTAACAAAGTCTTGACTTTGTTGCGATGAACTGCTCCTTAAGTCTCACATTGCTGACTTTCACCTAACTATGATGTAGGTTTTAAAGCACAGCCCCTGTACCCCAAAATGACAATGTTCAAGCCACCTATGGCTAAAACACATTAATCCAAGCCTAAAAACAATTTATAAATCAACCTAAACACACAATTTTAGTATATCATCAAAATCTTAAAAAAAAAAAAAAAAAAATGTTAGACCAGGGTTTGGCCATTGTTAGGCAGGGTATGGCGGTATTTCTACCCCCATCATTAAGCCGGGGTATCGCATCTAGGGGTATTGTATATCGAGGTATACCTATAAAACTGAGTACTGTATATACCTTACGGGAAAAATATGGTTAGGTTAACTAACCCTGCTTGCATAACTGAATTTGGGCCTAAATTGCCCATTCTCATATCACTGGTTTCTCGTATAGTGGATGCTTGAATAATGGGACCCATCTGTACTGTACTTGTATTTATTACCTGACTGTCACCTTGAAATAGTATGGTGTTTTTAAGGATCTGTCAGGTTCCACATCTTAGTAATTCAAATTTTTCACAACTGAATATGAAAGGATATATTACCAGGTATTTCTATTTGCCCAATTGTAGATGTTGTTAAGGTTTTCTTGTAGCTGGTCGACATCCTCCTCGCTTTCTATACTTCTACAGGTGTTTGTGTCATCAGCAAAGGATGACAGTGTTGACCATGACATTTCTTCATCTATGTCCCCCATTAATAGTAAAAGCAGTAGGTAAACTAGCATCAATCTTTGTGGCATACCACTGATGACTGGGCCTGGTTTGGATATACCGTACTGTAGCTCCATTTGCTGACACTGTCTGGGACCCTGACATGTGAAAACTGTTGATCACAATGACTAGTTTACCAGTGATTCTTAAGCTTTGCAATTTGAGCAGGAGAATACCATGATCCACTTCCATTTTGGCAGACGATTTCCAGCCACCTCAGGGGAAGGTTTAACTAGGACAGTATCACATGAAACTGTATACCAGCAATCATAAGCTGACAATGCAAAATGTGATATTAAAAGGAAAACTGCTCCTAGAGATATTGTAGTAAAAACTTCACAGAAAAACAGTCATTAAACAATACAAGAAAAACTGGAAATTAAAAGTTTTAGAACTTATAGCCTAAGAATCTGGTTAAAATTCTTTCTGCTGATGCCCCTAAGTGAAGCAAAACTTAACCCATTTAACTGCACTTCCACCATACAAAATCACTTAAATCCAATAATAAATACAATATTTATCAGCAGGTGAAGGCAGTATCACACTAGTTCCTCTTTTCTCTGGCAGGAAGCATTCCTGGAGCAGGTTCCCTGGAACCAGGGATAGACCTTATCACACTACACTGTGCCTTGCATCTCTAGTCCTTGACAGAGATACATCTTCTCATTCATCTCTGATGAGTTCGGCCCACTTTCCTAGAATTGTGAGTCTATAACGCTCAAGGTCACACGTGGGAATGGCTTTCTTACCATCCTGGTGTTTGTAGAAGCTGCATAACATGGACAAACGGCCTACAGCAGTTTTTAATTGTTTCAACAATCTAATATACGATTCCCCTCTAAATGTGTGATATAAAGTATAGGTTTTTCTGTCAAAGACATTCAACTGTTGATTGGGAAAAGAATGAAAAAAATAAATGTACCTACTGAATAATTAGTGGTAGGTGGTGGTGACCATCATCCACTCACTTGATGTAGTGCTACCTACTTCTTCCTTAGCCTTTATCATTCTTTTTTTGTGCCTGCCCTCCTCTCTTCCTATTTCTCACATCTTCTCTGTCACTTGTTATCACTTCTCTTTCCTTTACAGGTGGCTTTACATTGAGTGACAAGCCAATTGGTTTCCTGTAAGCCAAGAAATAATTTACAACGCTGGGTGGTAACCATATAACCAAACCATACGTGCTCCCTACGTGTCAACAAGTGGGTTGGTGGAGAGTTAGTGCCCCTCCCTGTAAAACAAATAACTCAAAGCCAAATGGCCACCCCTTACGGGATTATGGCGTCTGGCAATAGATAGATAGCACTGAGCAGTTTAAATTCCATCATGTATATGCAGTAGTTAACTCTGGAAGTACGAGTACTCCAGGATGGGACTACCATATCAAATTTTGGAATATCAAAAAATGACAAACCATATGCTTATGCTTCTCTAAACAGACTCACTGGAGAAGATGAAGTATGGTATGCTTTTCACAACACTCACAGGAGATGAAGTACAGTTGTATATCACTTTCTAATGCAAACGATGTCCCTGCCTTGAATCTACCTGGGCAATACCACATGCTGCAGAACAAGTGATAAAATGCTCGCCCAAGTAAATGCTCAATCAGCTGATCAGACACCAACCAAAAGATTCACAATGGCTAGGGCCACTATTGGCCACCATACAGGCACTCATTTCGTTTTATGTATAAAGGCTCCAATATGCTTGCATGCATCGGTCACCTATTGGTGACTCTCCATGTTGCTTGATCCTTGGCAGCCTCCCTATTCTTTCTGCCTCTCACAACCCTACCCCCAACATTAATACTTCTCACTTTCTTCACCAAACTGTCATCCCCCATCCTCTCCACATGGACAAACCATCTCAATCTACCTATCCTCATCACAACACCAATACTGTATACTCCAGTCCCATCCTTCCTCTTAACTCCTCCATCGTAAACCTGGCGCCCCAAGGCCTCAGATTCAAGAATGTGGAAACCATTAACAATCCATTTTTAGATGTTGTGGGTGCTTCTGCAGACAGAAATGCAATCCTGGAAAAGGGAAGAAATGTTATACAGTACATATATATTCACTACAGGATAACAATGACCGAAAAGTCCGACCATAACCAAAAATGACAAGGAGGCAATCATCCCAGAGTGTATGGTACAGGTAAAGGTGGGGGGGGGGCAAATGCCATGAGGTGTTTAACCACAGTGCTCATCTCCATTGCTTAGGCCTTTTTAACCTGTGGTGGGATTTTCACCCAACATCCTAGGATACAAGGCCACTGTATCAGGTTACCACAGTCACTTCCTGTATCTGTTATCTTAGGTACCAAGTTTACCTACCAACCCACAAAGGGCAGTAAGACACCAGAGTCCAGTGATGCCAGCTGCCCACACACAGCAATGCTACCTACTTAGTCTATCTATCTATCTATTGCCAGACGCCTCAATCCCGAACGGGGTGGCCACAAACAAATTGCCTCCATGTCACTCTGTCCCCTGCCATTTCACTACCACGCTCCCATCTCACACACCCCTCTCTCACATGCCTCTCCACTCCATCCCTCCATCTCATCCTCGGCCTCCCCCTCCCTCTCGCCCCCTCCACCTCACTCACATACACTCTCCTCATCAATCTTTCACTCTCCATCCTCTCCACATGCCCAAACCACCTTAACGTGTTTCTCCTAACGCTTCCCATCACGTCCTCAACCACACCACAACGCTCCTTCACTTCCTCATTTGTTAGTCT
>JAGKTI010014287.1:0-21867 GCA_018397915.1 Birgus latro
TATATATATATACAGTATATATGTATATACACACACACATTATATGAATGTCTCACAGGTGGAGTCAGAAGAAGGAGGATCAGCAAGCAGTTCATTACCTGACACTGATGTCCAGATGCCATTTCTCCCCACCTGACTGTCCTACACATGCTTAGCATTGGTTTAGTAAATGGAGTCCTACGTTTTATGAGTTTGTCCATCTAATATCCCCAACTTTAAGATTTCCAAGGGAAATTGGATATGAGAAATACAATCCTGGTGAATTCATGTATTTCATATTTGATGACAGAATGAAAGAGACCAGCAATTATGCTGTACAGTATATTGTATTATTTGCTTGTCTGTGTATGATGATGATAAAGATGATGATGGCAGTACATGTAAAATCTGAATTTTTGGTATGTGAATGGCTATGGCACTGTAGAGATTGAGTATAGTAGGAATAATGTTTGTTTACAAACTGTTAGAGAACACTTCAGAATGAGGAGAAAGAATATACTTATGTTCTATCACAGTTCTATTTTTTATACGGTTAGTCATATTCGTAATCTTTGTGCATGTTTCTCCCAATTTAAAGTGAAAAAGCTCTGGTGATAATCTGGATTATATGTATGTATATGGTTTATTCATGTGTATTGGATGTTGATAAGTTTCAGAAAGGTGATAGGCATAAAATTTTATGAATAACACAGTTAAACAGTTTACACTGACCATTAAGTGAGACAAGGCTATTTAACTACAAGAGTAGAAAGCAGGAATTTTGTAAAATCTTTTTGAATTGCTAAGAAAAAACTTGAATCTTAATTTTAATACAGTATTTTCATATGATGATCATCGGTTGGTACTGAGTCATGTGATTTTTTTTTTTTTATTATGAAAAAAATTTTAGGAAATTTTTTTTTATTGCAGATGTGCCTGTACCTTTGTTACTGTAATATTTCTGAAGCCTTTTAAACTGTAATGGCTCTCATTGATGCTTTTACTGTACTAAGTTGATAATCCATATCCTAATAAATAAATGAAATTGATTTTTAAAGTATTATACATACGTATTCCACATCTTATCATTGAGGTAGTAGGCTCTGATGTTCTTGCCAGAAAAAAGGTGTGGGGTAAGGGTCCAGAGGTTTTTCTAGACCCTTCCACACTCAATCTTTGGGGTGGGACAAGAGGTTATGATGATGATATGTATGGTTGCATGTGGAAAAAAAGATCACATACTGGAACTGACCTCAGTATTAATTATTTCCCCAAATAGATATGCAGAGTTACTAAGTATTTTTGATTAATGAAAAGTGCAGTAAAATCATGGTTCACCATGAAACTTGTGTGATTACAATAACATACCTTTGAATTCATGGGTTTATAACTTAAGGTGTCAACTACTGGGTGTTTGTGGATATGCAGTTGCTGCTTTCATCTATGACTTAAGTAAAATGAATGATACATCATGCCACAAGTTTTTGCTTCTGTTGTGCTGCACTGTAAGTATATAAGCACTACCTCTGGATGAGTACAATTGCAGTAGATTTATTCTGAGATTCGCAGGCTCAGACATACAGAAATGACAGTGACTAGGTGGATGTGCAGTGTGTCCCTGAGTGCAAGGTCTGGGGGGGCTAGGTATACGTATGATGTAAGAGTTGAGAGGTAGGATGGGACTGGAGTGTATCTGTGTTGTGATGAGAAGATGTAGATTGAGGTGGTTTGGGCACATGGAGAGGATGGGGGATGATAATTGGGTGCAGAAAGCAAGAAGTGTTAATGTTAGGGGTGCAGTTGCGAGAGGTAGACTTAAAGAGACCTGAGATAAGGTCATTAAGTGTGACCTCAGGGTTAAGGAACTGAACAGGGAAGCTTGGAGAGCCACCACTGGGTGACCAAGGCTGACACATGCAGGCATGTTGGAGCCTTCAAAAACGAAACAAAACGAACTGGAAGATGACTCCTGAGACAACTGAGTACACATACTTAGATGCACAGAGAAGAAAGGGTCACCACTGAGGCAAGTGAGATGATACAGCTGCCTGTATATAAGTATTATTAAAGGAGGCAAAATGTCAGTTATGTTGCATGTGGACAAGAAAAGTAGCACAGTTTGTCACTTGTAGCCAAATCTACACCACTGCATCTTCATACTGGCATTTGCATTAAAAGCTTTGCTGGCTACATCAGATCAGCTTAAAAATTTCTCATATTATAGATACTCATCAACTTGAATTTGCTGTTCTTCCAATACTGTAACTGCATTTCAGTGTGTGTTAGGAGTGTAGTGCTGTATGGTAAAGATACTTGGGCAGTAAGATATTTTTAGGACCAAATGTACAGAGATGAGAATGATCTGATGGATGAGCAGTGTGCCCTTGAATGACAGAACTGGGAGAGGTTAGGCTTGTGAATGAAGAGTTGAGAGGAAGGGTGGGACTTGAATATATTAGTATGGTAATGAGAACGGGTAGATTCAGATAGTTTTGGCATGTGGAGATGATGAATGATGACAATTGGGTGCAGATAACTGCATTTCAGTGTATGTTAAGAGTGTAATGCTGTATGGTAAAGAGATGAGCAGTAAAGGCAGAGGATATTCATAGGCTCAAATTTACAGAGATGAGAATAATTTGATGGATGTATAGTGATCATTTGAATGACAGGTTTGGGGGGGAGGGTTTGGATCTCAAGAGTTGAGAGGAAGGGTGGGACTTCATTGTATTAACCCGCCCAGTCCCCCCGATGTACGATGCACGTCACCACTATTTTTCACGCTCAGACCCACCGACGTGCATCGTATGTCAGTCAGTTTCAAGGCCCATCGTTTGCACATTTTTCAAGATTTGCGGGTGATTTTTGGTAGGCATATGTGGGAGGCCTTCCTCTACCTGCTGTCAAGTGGGGATACTGCCTCACCCCACCTGACCCCACCCCTCCCCCCACACTCGGCAATTCACCTGTTAGCAGTAACCTGGCCAGTAAAGACATGTTGCCCCACGGTCTCTCCAATGACGAAATTCAGTGAAAGTGATTCCTTAGGTGGAGGACAAAGACTAAAGAAGCTAGAGCGTAAAGGAAGGTGCCATATGTTGGTGTTTTGGGTGAGTGAACAATGCTTATATCGCCTATATTATTGTGTAGAAACCAATATAGTCTTGTACTGCACATAAATTTGTACCAAATAAATAAATAAATATGTAATTTAAAGTGGCTTGAATTAGTTAACCCTCCCATAGTTCGTTTTCTTTGAAGCCAGGTACCCTGAGAGAGAACGAAAAGGTAAGGCTAACTGTCACCTGTAGCAACATTTATAAGCTCAGGAGGGCGATTTCTCTATGAATTTTCTATGTTTCTCACCAAAAGTGGAGATTTGAGCCAAAAAAAAAGACAAGTTGAAAATCGGTCAGGTAGGGTGGGTTGGGTAAAAAATCGGTTGGGACTGGGCGGGTTAATATGGTGATGAGATGTAAATTGAGATGCTTTGGCCATGTTGAGAGGATGGAGGATGACAACTGGGTGCAGAGAGTGAGAGGTGTGGGTGTTGAGGGAAGAGATGAGAGATGGACTGATATAGACTTGCAACAAGGTCATAGAGTATGACTTCAGAGATGAGAGCCTACTTAGAGATGTTTCTAGAGATCGAGCAACCTGGAGAGCTGCTAATAGTAACTAGTTGATCAAGGCCAACACATGTAAGCATATTGGAGCCTTTATAAGTGAAGTGACAAAGTGATGCCATACCACTGCTGAGCAGCAGACTGCATCACTACAAAAGGGAGGGATAATATGTCATTTTATCAATATCCTCTTGTTCAAGAAAAGTGAGATAGGTGGGATAGCAACTGTAAAGAGATGTCTGAATACTCACCCTATAGCCTATTTTACATTGCCCACTGAATTATAATTTTATTTAACCCGCCCAGTCCCGACTGATTTTTTTACCCAACACACTCTCAGAACACGACTGATTTTCAACTTGTCTTATTTTGGCTCAAACCACCGCTTTTGGTGAGAAACATTGAAAATTCATAGAGAAATCACCCTCCTGAGCTTATAAATGTTGCTGCAGGTGACACTCAGCCTTACCTTTCGTTCTCTCTCAGAGTACATGGCTTCAAAGAAAACGAACTATGGGAGGGTTAACTAACTCAAGCCACTTTAAATTACGTATTTATTTATTTATTTGGTACGAATTTATGTGTAGTACAATACTATATTGGTTTTCACACAATAATATAGGCAATATAAGCATTGTTCATTCACCAAAAACACCAGCATATGGCACCTTCCTTTACGACATTACCACCTCGTCACTTCTGTTTGTTTCTTTCTCTAGCTTCTTTGCTTCTTTGTCCTCCACCTCAGGAATCACTTTCACTGTGAATTTCGTCATTGGAGAGACCGTGGGGCAACATGTCTTTACTGGCCAGGTTACTGCTAACAGGTGAATTGCCGAGTGTGGGGGGGAGGGGGGGTCAGGTGGGGCGAGGCAGTATCCCTGCTTGACAGCAGATGGAGTAAGGCCTCCCACATATGCCTACCAAAAATCACTCACGAATCTTGAAAATTGTGCAAACGACGGGCCTTGCAATTGACTGACGTACGATGCACGTCGGTGGGTCTGAGCNGTGACGAACAAGCGAGCATTTGTATAGTACATACTTCTGTCATCATAGTTTTATCATGGTGTACATTTTCAGCATTTCTGGTGAGGTAGTTGAACAATAACGGATGAATAATTGTGCTAAAATATTTACTTTTTCATGTTTTCTCTCTGGATGTATGTATGCTTTGTAGCGCGCGTGACGAACAAGCGAGCATTTGTATAGTACATACTTCTGTCATCATAGTTTTATCATGGTGTACATTTTCAGCATTTCTGGTGAGGTAGTTGAACAATAACGGATGAATAATTGTGCTAAAATATTTACTTTTTCATGTTTTCTCTCTGGATGTATGTACATACTGATCGAATGATAAAGCCCAGAAGTGGGACATTTACCCATGCTGATTTCATCCCCTAAACATAGAAAAAACGTTAATGTAAAATTGTGAGCGTAATATACAATATTTAATTGTTAGAATTCATGCAAGAAAATATAGTGTTACAAGAAGATATCTTTTTAAATTTGATTTCATATTACTTAGTACATTCCTTTGGAAAGCTGGGATTCCGAGGGGTTTCTTAGGTCTCATGAGTAAATGTATAGCTAAAAATCAAATTTATTGAATGTATCTACTACCTGCTGAAGGAATCTCTTCTTTATATTACAAAGTGGAAAAGTTATTAGCCACTGAAACCATCACAGTCGGGCCGTATGTCGTATGCATGAAGTGACTTAGGCTGGAAGTTACCGTTCCGCTCGGCACGCATTTGCTGATTGCCGTTTTAGCTGCTATGCTGAAAGTTTCCACATCTTATCTCAAGTATTGTGCCATTTATCAACAACGTTCTGTGAAATACATGTCAGGATGATGGTTGGATGCCTTGACCTATAGGTTAAGTCGATATATAGATATATATACAGTAAAACCTCGATGTAACGGACTTCAATAGACCAGAATTCGCTTTTATCGGACTCGAGGAGCTACCGGACTAAACTCCTATATATCGGAAAAAGTCCGATAAAGCCAGAAAGCAGTCCGGACTGCATGACCACTGCAGCTATGTTCACCACAATAAGACAAGTAAAAGACATGTTTTTCAGTGCACAGTACAGTATTATTATGCCATTTGATTAATGTAGTGAAGGTATAACAAGTACAATACTGCAGTGGTGGTGAAAACCACTGATGCAATCCGAACTAATGTCTGATATATCGGAAAAAGTCCGGATTAGCAGGGGTAAGTCCGGATGTCGTTTTTATCGGAATTTCGCATTTTTTGGCCTGTTTTGGTCTCTAATAGTCCGGTAATATGAGGTCTTACTGTATAGATAAACATATATATGTATGCTTCAGGCAGATTGTGATATCAGTAATTTCATGAATTAAGGTTAGTTTAGTTTAGGTTTATTTAGATTAGGTTGATCTAGGTTAAGGTTAGGTTAGCTTAAGGTTAGTTTAGGTTTGGTTTGGTTAGGTTAGGTTAGGTTAGCTTTAGTCTACATAGAGAAGGGAACGGTAACTTCCAGCATAATTCACTCTGTGCATACGACACTGGTTCGTGTCGGGCTGCTATTTCACAGCTGAACGTAGAGTAAACCAAAGTCTAAGTATATTTAGACTGTGGAGTAAACATTGCTAACGCTTACTCACTTTTAATGATCAGATGAATGTTCATAGGCCCTGCAGTGAAGCCTGGCAACCTTAGTTTCATCTACTGCATAAAACAAGGGAATTGCAATGACATGTCTATCTATCTATACTGTATTTTAATGAGACAAATTAGCTGTACAAGGAAGGACTGGCTGACGGTCGTGTACAGGTTACATAATGTTGAGAAGTGGGATTTGCTAGTTAGGTAGTCTGGACGTTTCTCAATGTTTCTGGTATTTTATCGTTGCGTGAGTTGCCAGCTAGCCTGCTATTGTGAGCGTAGTTATTCTGTTTGTGATGCATTAATTTTTGTGTTCTTTTTGTCAGTAATGTTTTATTTGTGATTTCTTGTTAAATTATGTAATTTAATTTAAGTTTGTATGCCAAATAGTTTAGAGTGTTATGCATTGTAGGGAAACTTTGGATGTTTTGATGTCTCCTAGTTGCCCCGTTGAGTGTGTGCTAGATGTTTCTAGAGTAATGTAAGGCTATATCTGGATGGGGAAGAAACTAGAGCAAGTTCAGTCAGTTTCAATTCAATTTTGAGTGTAGTGCAGTGCAGTGAAGTGTTGTTGGCAAACAGTGAAGTATTAGTGCAGTTCCTATATTTTCGGTTCTTGTGAAAGTAGTGAAGTGTTATCAAGCATTAAGTGAGTGTTTGTAAAGTGCCAGTGCTTGTGAGAATAGTGAAGTAAAGTTGGAAAGCATTAAGTGTAATTATTTGGAAAATAAAGACAGTGAACTTAAGAAACCAGTGTTTATTCACGACACCTGTGCTGATCCTGTGTACTATACACTGAAAGGCTATCTCTAGGAAGAACAACTCACTGGGCAATGTCCTTCCTATACTGAACTACTGCTGTTGGAGCCTGTGGCAGTGTGGGATGGGGACATAACAGTGGTGTCAGGAGTGTGGATTATTAAGGGTTGCAGTGAGTGTAACCTTCGACATGGAGGCAGAAGGTGTACAGACAATATAGGCAGGAGGAGGCATCGCTGGGTGCAATTATGAAGCTATTACAAGCACAGCTACAGGTACAGAACGAAGGACAGAAAGAACTCAAAGAACAATTACAGGCACAGAACGAAGGACAGACAGAACTCAAAGAACAATTACAGGTACAAAGTGAAGAACTGAAAGACCAATATGAACAGCTTCAAGAGACATTACAGGAGCAACAGAGCAACAGAGGGAAGTACAACTGAGGATACAAGGACAGCTAGATGCATTCATGGGGGAAATGAAGGAAGAACAGCAGCAGCTTAAGGAGGAAGTAGATGCCAAGCTAGAGCAGCAGAAGTATGTGGTAAACAGTAATGTGGTGGAGTGTAGACAGCATGCAGATGACCAGTTGAAGCATGTAGACGGCCATTTGAAGATAATTTGTGAGAGAATTGAGGCTGTAGAGAAATATTGCACTGCTGAGCCTCAGGTTAGTGTTCAGGGAACATATGAAAAGAATGGACAGTGTATGGTGAATCTTGATGGATCCCAAGCATCTAAAGGTAGCATTACATGGGTGAATAATCAGAATGCAGAAGTTTTAAGTCCTGGACTTAATTATGACACCCTGGTTTTTAGGTCCCAAACCAGTGATGTGCTTGGCTATAATTGGGTCCAATTAAAAAAAACTCAGGAATTTGATGGTAGAGAATCTTGGGAAGCTTACTGTGCACAGTGTGAGTTACTTGCTGACCAGAATGGTTGGGATGATAGGCAGAGGGTAATGCAGCCTACTACTAGCCTTAAGGGTGCTGCAATGGAAATTCTGGGCCAGATGTCAGTGGTGGAGAGGAACAGTTATCAGTCCCCAGTGGAAGTGCTAGAGCGCAGATATGGGACCATGTACCAGACTGAGGTTTACAGAACACGATTCCAGACCTGCATACGGGCTCGAGGTGAATCCCTACAGCAGCTTGCTCATGACCTGGAGAGTATGGCGTACAAGGCATGCCCTGGAGCAGCACCTAACCTGTTGGCTATTCTTCTGAATGACCAGTTTATCAATGCTCTTGACAGTGAAGAGTTGAAACTGCAAGTGAAGCAGGCACAACCCAGAAGCATGCAAGAAGCACTAGGCAGGGCTTTAGAATTTGAGTCCTACATCAGGTCCAGTACGTTCACTTTTCAGGCAGGTCATAGTGCAAGATTCAAGGCAAGAAAGGGACAGGTTTGTGAAGTGAAAAAATTTGAAGGAAGTTGCTGGTACTGTGAAAAGCCAGGACATAGACAAGAGGACTGCTACAAGTGGAAGAGGGAGCAGGAGAGGACCGGAGGAGGTTGCTGGTTTTGCGAGAAGCCGGGACACAAGAAGGGCGATTGTTACAAATGGAAGAAGGAGCAAGAACAGGGCAGTGCAAGGAAATCTGCAATTGTAACAAAAGTGAAATACAGGAGTTAGGGGTAAGGGCTGCACACCACTCGGACGCCGGTACAGACGACATCAGCACCCCTAGTCCCCAAGGACCACCAGGGGTTCGCCGCTGACGCTGAGCAGCCTGGGACAGGAACGGCACACCTGTATCCCTCCTTGACGCCCTTCTTACTCCCAACCGACATCCTGGGAAGATTGCAGTCGCTGGCGCCTGGTCTCCGGCCAGAAATCTACTCGCCAGGTAAGGGATGGAATTGTTTCTACAACTTCACGCAACGCCGCAGTATCGGCAATAGTCCATACCGGGAAAGGGGCAGAACCGGCCACAGTCCGTTCCCCAGTTGCATACCTGCTGCAGGGCCGCGGCACGGGCCACAAGCTGTGTCGGTCGGGCAGGACAGGCCACCAGTCGTCCACTACCTGTAGTCTTTCCCCCCAGAGTAGCACCGCAGCACCTGCCACAAGCCGTGCTGGGTACGAGGTAGGACCAGCCATCATCCGTCCCTCTGCCACTAGTGCTCCATGCTCTATGGTACAGGCCATTAGCCGTACCAGAGTTATAGTCCCCTGTAGGACCACGACGTTGGCCACTAGCCGCGTCAAGCCAGAGGCACAGCAGGCCATAGTCCACTCTTCTCCTACAGGAGATTCGCACTCCTCTTACGGAGACAGGATAGAGCGAGCTGTGTCTCGCGCTAGCCCTGAGTTCCAATGGGTCAGAGGAACTGCCGTGCCGGCCACTAGCCGTACGGAGGAGGCAGAGTTGGCCACAGTCCACTCCGCACCCTCTGTTCCCAGGATATCTCACAACGGGGAAGTCCCTTGCCTGGCCCACCCAGTTTCCTGTGGCCGGGCGGGACGCACCCCCTCCCCTGCAGAGGGGGCAACTGGGGAGGACCCTTTCCCAGAGCCTTGGTGAGGCCTTACCCGAGGCCTTAGTTCCTTTCAGCTCTGCCAGAGTGAGCAGCAGCCGAGGCAGAGCTCCAACAGACGTAGCAGCCGGCGTCGGGCCCTGTCGACCACTCCCCCAGCCCGAGGTTCCCGTGAGGCAGCTCTGACAGTGAAACCACCCTCCAGCCGTTGCCACAGTCCAGCCACCCCGGGTTCCAGTACCCTGGGTCCTCAGACACCCCGGGAGCCGCCCCGAACATCAGGGCGCGACTTACCTGCTGGTGGGACCTCTCCCGGTCCGTCCCAGACCCGGCGTCAGACCCGCCTCCTGGCTCTCTTCGGACTGAGCCCCTAGCCCCGCACCTACGTGTGGGGCCCTGTGAAGGTGTATCTCTCTGTCCACCCTCCTGATGGAGGGATCAACCTTCGGCCCACCAGTGATAGTGAAGAAGATGGACTTTACCAGTGTGCGCCTCTTAGACCCAGATATACAGTATGTATACGGTCGTATGTGTAACGCGAGTGATTCCTTACAGTGTGTTCTCGTGATTAAGTGACCAGAAAAGCCCAGAGTATAAGACTGGATGAGCCCACTAGTGATCCTGGTCTATGGTATATCACGAATGGAGTCCCGTGCATCCCTGCTTGTGTAATATCACTCACTTCCCCTCCCCCCCCTGTGAATGAAACACCACGGTGACCAAACAGGAAAACTATATTGTATCGAGCGTGCCATCCCCTTGATTATTAATGCACTCCCTCCCCAGTGTAAAGGCACACCAGTGTTCATAAAGTTACCCACACCGTGTCCTTTGGAAATGATACCCACAAAGTGATCGTGCCACCCCTTGTTTATTAATCCTTCCCCTCCCCAGTATGCAGGCACATTAGTCACCGTGTGTCTAGCCATCTCCGAGTGTTTCTCTAAAATACCGCAGTCCCCCGCCTCTCAGTGCACAACAGAAAGGCCGGCTCCTTCCGTGATAGACCGCCAAGCAGATTTGTGTCTATCGACATAGTGTTAACGTAATTGAACCCTTGTATCAGTGCTGTCCAGTGCTATACTATATTGGGAAATTGTAATATTGGGAAATTGTAACAAGTGTATTTCTGTGTCCAAAGTAGAACTGTAATAGAAGTACCATAAATACTGGGTGTATGCTACAATACTTTCCCTAAGCCATTATATACAGATTGTAATTCAGTAAAACCTTGTACTAACCCATCTCCGGCCAACCCAGAATCTGTTGTATCTAGTGTTGTAATATTTGTCTCTGGGAAGGTATTTGTAATACATGTGTGTAACAGTTCACTGCCTTGTTGTTATACCCAGTCCTTTCCTTAGAAATGCCGACCCGGCCTTGAATAAGAACCCTCTGTGAGTCTGCGTATTTGATGGGACGAGAAGTCGCCCCTCAGAAACACGACAGGTAATAAGTTCACCTCTTGGCTACGTGTACAAGGGACGAGTATTCGATCCTCAAATACGTGGCATAACACTTGTGGCTAGCAGTGGTTCTTGACCCGGACGGTGGGAAAAAGGACTGGGAAAATTGGGAAAATGGCAGCCAAAACACATGTACCCCTACCAAAATTCGACCCAGAACAATGCGACATCACTGCATACTTAGATGTGGTCAAGCCATTACTTGACATCGGGTTTGATAATGACAGACAGAAAATAGCTGTCAGTCTACCTCACCTGGGAAAGGCAGTATGTAGTGTAGCACCAAATATAGTCCCAGATCTCACATGGGCCAGATTTGTGAAAATAGTAACAGAGGCCATTATCCCTTCATTAGGGAAAGTTGTTGCGATGTCACAACTCAATGCCCTGAAATATGACGGTGATTTGGACAACACACTGATCCAAGCTCAGTGACTCGTCACCACCTCGTACCCAGACGCTGAAATAGATATCCGGGACGAACATATATTCAACACTCTCCTCAGAATCCTCCCGGGCACAGTGAAAGAGCATTTCACTCTCCACAACCCGGCAGGAGATTTGGACCGCGATGTCCAACTCATCTGCCGCCTCCTCACAGCACGCCGCCCCACCACACAACACATCGGGGTCGTAAGCAGGTTCCCCACGAGGCCACCCTCACCACTGCCCCAGCCCCGACACGAAGCGCCCCCGCCCCTACCCCCCCAAGAGCTCGCCCTACCAAGAAACAGCTGCCACAGAAGGAAGACACAAACCTCATCATCATCAATCCTCCATGGGAGTTTACAGCCTGTAGCAGACGCCACCCACTACATGACATACGTGAGCAGTTAAAGGTGGCACGCAGAAGGAAAATCAACCCGCCGGGGCGCCACTGATTGTCAGTAGTAGACGAAAACTCCACGAATCCAGATTCCCCCCTCATCGAGGAACCAGACACCGACTGTGAACCAGGTGATGCTGACACTGATGCGGCCCTCAAGCTGACGTTGGATTTTTAGGACCGCCCCCACACCTCCCTACGGTGGCGGGGGCCACCTCTACAAAGTACCGACCCCCGATCTACGACAAGATGAAATTACAGGGGGTCAAGGCAAGACTTCTGGTGGATACGGGAGCCGCCAGGTCCTGTTTTTGTACACATTTTTACTCCCGACATAAGAAGGGTTTTGGCCCCCTCCTCCCCACCTCAGCCCACCTCGTAGACACGGGGGAAGGCCTCTTGCCTATCCGTGGGGAAACTCGAGCCCTACAAGCCAAGACCCACCAACCAGCCTCCACCTACCATCCCTTCATTGTTTTCGACTCTTCCTGCCGTGCCTACGATGGCTACCTGGTTTTGGACCATCTCCAGAAGTTGCACACTCACATCAACTGCCATGGAAGGCGACTCCATTTCCGGCCTCCTCCCCGCCAGCCCCTAGCCCTCTGCACGTGTGCACAGCAAAACAACAACCCCCCCCTCCCTCCCCTGGGTGACCCCCCTCCCCTCCCTCCTTCATGCCCCAGCCCCCCCCCTGCCCCACCTTCCCTGCAACTGTCGTGTCCACTCTCACCATCCTCCCCCCCACCATGAAGCTTGGCTACAGATCAACAAGCCCACAGGGACCCATTCCCGGATCGGTAGAGAGTTGGCCTGCAGTCCTAATGGACCCAGGTTTGAATCCCCACTGGGGCAGGGAACAGTTTAAGGATTTGAATTTCTTGAAAAGCAGACTTTACTGATCTACAAGACGACCCGCCGACATGTCGTAAAAATACCCCCGCTAATATCAATACACCAGTCCTGTATGAGACAGCCCTAGCATGTATTCAATATGGACGGTGGGTGTTAGCTCCGAAGTGGTGACATGTGGAGGTGTATGGATGTAGGAGGACTACTGGGCCTTGATAACGGGCTGTAAAGCCTATGCCCAGAGTTGGTCACATAAAAAAAACAAAAAAACATCCCCACGGAGCCCCTCTCCACCTGCCTGATGTCACCGACCACACCTCAACGCCATCAAAGTGGCAAATCTAGCAACTACACCCTTCACTCTACCAAGAGGACTCCTGATCGGCGACCTGGAGGCAGCTGAACCATACAACACATCTCCCCTAAATTCAAACCCCTCCTCCCTTCCCTCCTTGCCCAATCACCTGTCCCCCCCTCAAGCCAAGACAATGCATCACCTACTTCTCGAATATCAAGACCTTTTCTCCACGGGGCCCACAGACTTAGGGCATACAACATACTTGGCCCATGAAATCCACACCACCAGGCCTCCCATTCGGCAACCCTCCCGCCGGAAGAACCCACACCAACCGGCCGAAGAAGACAGGCAAGTCCGGGAAATGTTGGACGCTGGTATCATCATGCCCTTCTCCAGCCCCTGGCCTTCTCCCATTCTCCTGGTCCCAAAAAAAGATGGCTCCCTACGTTTCTGCATTGATTACTGCCGCCTGAACGATGTAACCATCAAGGATGCAACTCCCCTCCCCCGCCCAGATGGCTCCTTGGACTCCCTGCACAGCTCCACCTGGTTCTCCACACTGGATCTCCAGTTGGGGTACTGGCAGGTCCCCGTGCACCCCCAAGATCAAGGGAAAACGGCCTTTTCCACCAGCAATGGAAAACATTACCAATTTAATGTTCTCCCATTCGGGTTATGCAACACCCTGGCCACCTTCTCCTGCCTCATGGAGTCCGTACTCAGCGGCCTAACCTGGGAAGTCTGCCTGGCATACCTCGGCGACGTCATTGTCTTTAGCAAGACGTGGGGCGATCATATTCACCGCCTCCAACAGGTGTTTCAACGAATACGCCAGGCCGAGCTGAAACTCAAGCCCTCTAAGTGTGTTTTGGCCACCCGCTCTGTCACCTTCCTAGGGCACATTGTCTCCGGGGAAGGCATTTCTCCTGACCCCGACAAGCAATGAGCCATCGGCAACCAGCCCCTCCCGCAAGATGTCTACCAAGTCCGTGCCTTCTTGGGGCTCGCATCATATTACCAGCGATTTATCAAAGGGTTTGCCGACCTTGCAAAACCACTCCACGACTTCACTAAGAAAAGCAATGATTGACTGTGTGTGTGGATGAAAGGATGAGGTGTGTAATGAATGCAAGAGTATATAGAGGTTGGGGGAGTGGACTTTCTGACCACCACTTAGTGGTGGCCAGAATCAGAATCCAAACAAGATGGAGGAAGAGAAGAAGGGAAGGACAGGAGGAAGTATTTCTTACAAGGAGGGTAGAAAAGTTACAAGAGGATGGAATAAAGGCTGAATATAAAAGGAAGTAGAGGAGCGATTGGGTAAATATAGATTGGAGCAGATGGGGGACATGGAAGATGTGTGCAAGATATTCACTGAAGAAATCTGCACAGCATGTGAGGTGGTGTGTGGGGTGAAGAGAAGACGAAAGGGGGCTCAGGGAACAGCATGGTGAACTGAAGAGGTGAGAGAGGCTGTGGCACAAAAGAAGAAAGCATATAATGAGTGGATGAGGAACGGGCATCGAAGAAGCTGAGAGACGGACGAGAGAGTTACAGTATGTGTAGAGAGGAGGAGAGAGGTGAAAAGATTAGTAAGAGAAAGTAAGAAGAGAGTAGATGAGGAGTTTGGAAGGAATTTGAGTGCAAAGTGGAGGGAATGTAAGAAAATGTTCTGGAAGGAGGTAAAGGGAGCTAGACAGGGTGCCAACGATGTCAGTGGGGGTGTGAAAGATAAAAATGGTAGATTACTAGTGGGGAAGGGAGAAAAAGTAAACAGATGGAGAGAACACTTTAATGAACTGTTGAACATAGAGAATGAAAGTAATGCAAGTATAAGTGGCTGGGGAATGGTGGGGAGAAGGAGGGTTGTGAGAAGAGAGGAAGAAATCAGTAGGATGGAAATGGTGGAAGCAATGAAGAAAGTTAAAATGGGGAAAGCCCCAGGAATTGATGGAGTGTTTGATGAAATGCAGAAGCATGGGGGAGAGATGGCAATCGAATGGATGCGGAAGGTGTGCAGATTGGCGTGGGAGGAGGGTAGAGTCCCGGAGGATTGGAAGTCAGGTATAATTATTCCTCTGTTCAAAGGACAAGGGGGAAAAGCAGTGTATGGTAATCACAGGGGCATTTGCCTTCTCAGTGTAATAGGAAAAGTATATGGTAGGATACTTACTGACAGAGTTAGGGAAATAACAGAGGAATTTGTTGGAGAAGAACAGGGAGGTTTTAGGAAGGGAAGAGGTTGTGTAGACCAGATATTCATTCTTAGATCCTTAGTGGAAAAGTTTCTAGAGAAGGGAAAGAAGTTGTATGCATCCTTTATGGATCTGGAGAAAGCATATGACAGGGTGGACAGACAAGGATTGTGGAAAGTATTAAGAATACATTGAGTGGATGGGAAGTTTATTGAAGGCAGTGAAGAGTATGTATGAGGGTGCTAAGGCTGCAGTGCATGTGGGTGGCAAACTGAGTGAATCTTTCCATTTGAAGGTTGGATTGAAACAAGGATGTGTCATGTCTCCATGGTTGTTCAATCTGTACATGGATGGGGTTATAAAAGAGATACAAGGTCAGGCAGTGGATGTTGGAGCGGCCCTAGTGAGAGAGGGCAGTGTTTGGAAACTCCCTGTACTGTCGTTTGCAGATGATACTGTGTTGTTGAGAGAGGACAAAGGGGAGCTGCAAGGCTTGGTAGATGAGTCTGGGAGAGTGTGTAAGAAATGGAATCTAAAGGTAATGTAGGGAAGAGTAAAGTGATGGTCTTCGAAAGAAGTGAAGCCAGCGAATGTACAGTGAGATTGGATGGGGAGGATATGGAGAATGTGAGTGCATTTAAGTACTTGGGCAGTGTGATGAGTAAGGATGGAAGTCCGGAGGGTGAAGTGCTTGAAAGAGTGCAGCAGGGATGGAAGGTTGCTGATTCATTGAAAGCAGTGATAAGAAACAGGGAGGTGAGCATGGAAGTGAAAAAGTTGTTATATGACAGTATTGTGATACCAACTCAACATATGGAAGTGAAGCTTGGACCCTGTTGGAAGGACAGAAGTCGAGAGTGAGAGCAGTGGAAATTAGTTATTTGTGAGGAGCATGTGAAGCCACATGGAGAAACAGACTAACAAATGAGGAAGTGAAGAAGCGTTGTGGTGTGGTTGTGCACGTGATAGGAAGCGTTAGGAGAAACACGTTAAGGTGGTTTGGGCATGTGGAGAGGATGGAGAGTGAAAGACTGACGAGGAGAGTGTATGTGAGTGAGGTGGAGGGGTAGAGAGGGAGGGGGAGGCCGAGGATAAGATGAAGGGATGGAGTGGAGAGGTACATGAGAGAGGGGGGGGTGAGTTGGGAGCGGGGTAGGGAAATGGCGGGGGACAGAGCGACGTGGAGACAATTTGTTTGTGGCCACCCCGTACGGGATTGAGGCTTCTGGCAGAAGATAGATAGATAGAACACTTTAACCCCTACACCACGGGGTTGCTGGGGGCGCGCCGAGCCATTCCCGTGGGGATATTCGCGCGCCGACTGATCTTTTAAAAATATTTGCCAAAAATCAGTTATTAGTCCTAGAATATTATAATTCAATATGCATATGGCACATACCTTCAGCTTTTTCCTGGGATGTTTTTTTTTAGCACTTGTCGACTACGTAGGACTTGTGGAGACTTCTGAATTTGGGTAACTAAGTCTCCACTTTACACTTCCCGACATCCCCTAATCTGAATACCACTGCCAGGTATTATCACTAGAAACACTATTCAATGATTTCCAAGTAGTCTGGAATCCATATTAAAAAAAAAAAAAACTGTGAAAGCAATGTAAAATACGATCGCATACGAGCCTCCCACTCACGCTAATTCTCCGCTGGTATTCTGTAATTTCTTACTCATATACACACTCACACTTTATTTCTAGTACTTTATTACATTTATATATATCTACAGTCCTTTACTGCTTCCCACACGATGTTTAGTTGGGTAGAGGTCACAGGGCCTTTTATAATATTGTAGGCGCAAAAGTGGCGGAAATGGAGGAGCGTCATTTCACCGTGAAGGACGAGAGCAAACTGACTGTATCTTGGTAGCCAAGAGTTGAAAATGTCAGCTGCTAATGTATATGCTAAGAAATAAGTCGTAGGAAATCTAGACAATACATAATAAATTAGGTAGTTCCAGGTGAATATAAATATCACTCAGGCTTCTCCCTTCCTTTCTTATATACATTTATATTACGAAAGTAGCTCATACAGCATATTTCATGGGGAAAAAAAAGCAGGGGAAATTAGCGAACGAGTGCATGTTGGATGTTGCCAAGTGATAATTAGCCAATTCCGGGTGTATGGCACTATCAATTACCTTAATATATATACATATATATATATAATATTATTTTGTATAAGAATAGGGCATAGGGCTCATTTCAATGAATGAAAACAGTGGAAAAATCCGTGGAAGATTTACTTAGCACAGAGCGGCTGAGCAGACAACACGAGAGTGTAATGGAGGGGAGGTAGGGAGAGGAGTCTAGAATGGGGGAAAATGGATAAATTGTCAACAATGGATGGGAGTACTGATGACATTAGCAGCTCTGACTATTGTTGGACATTGGCAGTGCTGATATACAGTATGATACGAGTCATCACCTGAAAGCCCGGGAGAATTAAAAATAGTCACTCAAGTGACGCCCCTCGGTATGATCCATTGCACCCAACCGTCATAAAAGTGACGACCCACGGTTAAGAGGTTAAAGGAAAAACTCGTCTTGGCCCCCATCGTCGCCTTCCCAAACTACGACCTCCCCTTCAGATTATACACCAACATCTCGCTGGTGGCCATAGGTTCCATCCTGGCACAGGTTCAGGAAGGGCGCAAGCATATCATTGCTTGCGCCAGCCGCACCCTAAATCCAGCAGAACAGAATTACGCCGCTAATAAGTGTGAGTGTCTGGGTATCGTCTGGGCCCTCGACCACTTCAGGGCCTACCTATCCGGCACCAGGGTCACCGTGATCACAGACCACCAGTCCCTTCAGTGGCTTCAACAATCGGCCACTCAGAATGCCCAGCTCCTCCGCTGGCACAAGGCGCTAGAAGAGTTTGGCTATGGGAATGCCTACCGGCCCGGGAAATTGCATACCAACGCCGACGCCCTCTCCCGCCTACCGGTACAATCCCTACTCCCTCAGCCCGAGCTGGTCCGGCGCTGGCACGACAAAGACCAGCCCCCGTGGATTTCCCAACACCTATTTACAAAACTTCACCTGCAAGGGGACCAACTTTTTACCCCATCAGGCCACATAGTCTTGGATGCAGACTCCGCGATAGACATCCTCACCCACCTACACTCGGACAATGGGATCCACCTGGGTATGAAAAAGCTAACCCAGGTCTTCAATGACCTCTACTGGGCCCCCAACCCTACTACTCTTGCCCAGCGTGTCACTCAGGCGTGTCAGGCGTGCTGCCTAGGGAAGGACATCACCCGTTCCATGGGTCCTGCCAGGAAGATTTCTGCCCACAAACTTTGGCAGTTATTATCTGTCGACTTTTTCGGTCCCCTACCACCTAGGTCCGGCTACAAACACATCATTACATTCGTCGACGTGTACTCCAAATTCCTGATCACTTGTCCGGCTAAGGAGCACACTGCCGTCACCATAGCCGACGCCCTCATGCACCACATCTTCCCCTATTTTGGTGTTCCCCAGGCCATTCACTCTGATAATGCCCCAGAGTTCACGGGACGAATGTGGAAGGAACTATCCGCCCTCTTCGGATTCACCATTTCCCACTCTTCCCCATACTGGCCTCAAGGCAATGGGGTATGCAAAGGAGCCACCGGACCCTGTTAAATCAGATTAGAACCCGCATCCAAGCTACCCAAGATCAAGATTGGCCTGTCCATGTTATGATCGTCCAATGGGGAATTAACACCTGTCCCCGTGACGACGGCATCACCCCCCACGTGCGGATCTTCGGCAAGGCCCCCCTCCTCCTGCCTCTCCAACAGTGCCTTCAGGCCCCCATCCACTCCCCAGCCTCCGATCCCCTACAGCACCTACACACACACACACATCAGGATACGCAGGCCGATTCCTCCCCCACCAACCACTACAAACCAGGCGATAAAGTTTTTGTTGCACACCTCCCCACCCCCAACAAAATTGCTCCCCCCTTCACGGGACCCTATACCATCATTAAAGTCCCCAACCCCTTTCAAGTCATCATCAACTACAACGGGACCACCCGCACCTACAGAAATCGCCACGTCCGCCCCTCCCAAGACTCCTCCACCACAACCGCTCCCTCCCTGACTCCCCAAGCCAAACCAACACCTTCAACCTCCCACGAAGAGCCATTCCTCTACTACTCCTCCCCCTCCCCCTTCCCGCCAGTTTCCACCACTTCATCGCCTCCCCGCACTCCCGTGCCACCCCTGCACACTAGACCAACCCCACCACTCCCCCGCTCTGTTCCCGCACCACCACCAACTTCCCCCCCATCCGCCACGCCACCCACACCACGTGGTCATTCCTCACCCTCAGTGATTTCCACACCTACTACCCTGCGCTCCGCACCTGACCTAGCACCTGCCCCACCAACCCCGGCAACCAAGCACACTACACCACCCCACTCTCTGCCCGCCCCCGCTCCCCCACCCCACTCTCCACCCGCCCCCGCTCCCCCACCCCACTCCCCGTCGCCGCCCACTCCCCGTTTAACCACCACGACCACCCGTTCCGGACGTGTCTCACGCCCACCAGCCCATTACCTCTCCACGCCCACACCCACTCCTTTGCCCTCCAGCAGCCAACCATCCACCCCACCCCCTTACACCACTCCAATAACCCTCCCTATCCCTCAGCCCAGATGGAAAATTCCACCCCGCCACACTCCCAAGGGAACACCTCCTCCATGCTCCCCCGGCAATATAAAACGAGCTGGACTGCCCTTAGGAAGCATTCGCCTCCAAACCACCACCACCGCCACCACAATGCGCATCACGAGGATAACCTGGATCCCCCCTTCGGACGACACCACCGTGTCTGGAGCACACACCACTTACTACGACTCCTCCAGCAGGCGAGCCACCCTTCCACTCTTCGCATCACCTACTCCACCACCTGCAGCCCAACATACCCACCGACCACTGGACCACCTTCCTGCATCACCTCGCACCCTTCCACCAAACACCCAACATCGACCTGTACCACCTCCAGTCATGGGGTCGTGACTTTGTTACAGGTGAGGGTGGTGAAATACGGGAGTTAGGGGTAAGGGCTGCACACCACACGGATGCCAGTGCAGACGACATCACACTCCCAGCCTCCCAAGGACCATCGGGTGTCCGCCACTGACTCTGAGCGGCCCAGGACAGGAACGGCACACCTGTAGCCCTCCCCAACGCCTTTCTTACTCCCAACCGACGTCCCGGGAAGGTAGCAGTCACCAGTGCCTAGTTAGTCTCCGGCCGGAAATCTACTCGCCAGGTAAGGGATGGAATTGTTTCTACAACTCCTCATAACACTGCAGTACCGGCCATAGTCCATACCGGGAATGGGGCAGAACCGGCCACAGTCCATTCCCCAGTTGCATCCCCGCTGTAGGGCCTCTGCACGGGCCACAAGCTGTGTCGGTCGGGCAGGACAGGCCACCAGTTGTCCACTACCTGTAGTCTTTCCCCCCAGAGTAGCGCTGCAGCACTGGCCACAAGCCGTGCTGGGTATGAGGCAGGACCGGTCATTGTCCGTCCCTCTGCTACTAGTGCTTCCTGCTCTAATGTACAGGCCACTAGCCATACCAAAGTTATAATCCCCTGTAGGACCACGATGTTGGCCACTGGCCGCATCGAGCCAGAGGCAAAACTGGCCATAGTCCACTCTTCTCCTACAAGAGATTCTCACTTCCCTTATGGAGACAGAATAGAGTAAGCTGTGTCTCGCACTAGCCCTGAGTTCCAATGGTGCAGAGGAACTCCTGTGCCGGCCACTAGCCATACGGGGGAGGCAGAATTGGCCACAGTCCACTCCTCGCCCTCTGTTCCCAGGATATCTCCTGACGGGGAAGTCCCTTGCCTGGCCCACCCAGATTCCTGTGGTCGGGCAGGACACACCCCCTCCCCTGCAGGGGGGGCCACTGGGGAGGACCCTTTCCCAGAGCCTTGGCGAGGCCTTACCCGAGGCCTTAGTTCCCTTCAGCTCCGCCAGTGTGAACAGCAGCCGAGGCAGAGCTCCAGCAGACGTAGCAGCCGGCGTCAGGCCCTGTCGACCACTCCCCCAGCCCGAGGTTCCCGTAAGGCAGCACTGACGGCGCCGCCGCCCTCAAGCCGTTGCCGCAGTCCAGCCACCCCGGGTTCCAGTACCCTGGGTCCTCAGACACCCCGGGAGCCGCCCCGAACACCAGGGCGCGACTTATCTGCTGGTGGGACAGACCCGGCGTCAGACCCGCTTCCTGGCTCTCTTTGGACCGAGCCCCTAGCCCTGCACCTACGTGTGAGGCCCTGTGAAGGTGAGTCTCTCTGTCCACCCTCCTGACGGAGGGATCAACCTTCGGCCCACCAGTGATAGCGAAGAAGACGGACTTTACCAGTGTGTGCCTCTTAGACCCAGATTTTTTTTTTTTTTTTTTTTTATGCATGGAAGAAGGAACCAAAGGCCACGGGCCTGCATACTGCTCCTTCCAAGAAAAAACAAAAACAGTACAAAAGAGAGCCAAATTCAAGATCCGTTCAATTCGAGATGCCTGGACACACTGCGTTTGAAAGACTGGAGATCATAGGAAGTAGGAAATACAGACAGAGGAAGACAGTTCCAGAGTTGACCAGTTGCATAAATAAAAGACTGGGAGTAACGGTTAACTCTTGCATTAGAGAGTTGGACAGAAAAGGGATGAGAGTTTGTTGCTAGACGGGTACTACATGCCCGTCGTAGAGGTGGAGGGATG
>JAGKTI010014288.1:5143-21867 GCA_018397915.1 Birgus latro
ACTTAGAGCATCTCATTAACTTATGAAAGGTTAGTACCGATATTTGATAAGATATACATTGGCTTCATAAGCTGTTTATGTAACAGTTTCAGCCCTTCAGTAAATACTAAGCTTTGTAATTTATGTGCCATTATTATACAGTTCCTCCACAATCCTACCCTCCAATGGGTTGCAGTACACTTTTGCTCCCCCCCCTTCCCCAAAAAAAAAAAAAAAAATCCTAGAATGCCATCAAACAAAAATGCCATAAAAAAACATTTATGCAGTTTCACCAAAAGAATATACAAAATTTTCTGATTATAGTAACGTCACGAAGCCCTCTACAAACCTTCCCACTGTACGTCACAAACCTCTACAAACCCCCCACTGTCACAAACTACTGCACATACTCCCATTTTCACAAACTACTGCACATACTCCCACTGTCACCAACCCCTCCACAAACCTTCCCACAATGTCACAGACGCAAACAATACATCAGACTGCTCCACAACCCCCCTCCCCCACACACACACACACACACACACACACACCACAAACCCTTCCACAACACTTACCCCACCCCTTTAAAAAAAAAAAAAAATGCTTCCAATATAAAATGCGGTACTACTTCATTCTGTTCCGATGTGCAACTCAACTTTCCTATTTTGGTTTCCGCTTTTGTGCTTTTTCCGCTTTTGTCGTTTTCTGCTTTTGTCGTTTTCCGCTTTTGTCGTTTTCCGCTTTTGTCGTTTTCCGCTTTTGTCGTTTTCCGCTTTTGTCGTTTTCCGCTTTTGTCTTTTTCCGCTTTTGAGCTTTTTCCCGCTTTTGAGCTTTTCCCCGCTTTTGAGCTTTTCCCCGCTTTTTGAGCTTTTTCCCGCTTTTGAGCTTTCCCGCTTTTGAGCTTTCCCGCTTTTGAGCTTTCCCGCTTTTGCTTTTCCGCTATTGTGCTTTTCTGCTTTCTGTACAGTTTATTGTTTTGGGTTTCATTCATCTGTTCTGACGGTTTGAGTGTGCTCAGCTTGTTCTGTATGATTTTTTTTAATTTTTTCCATGTACAGTCTTAACTCACCACAATTTCGATAACCTGTTTGGCGAGTTTAGTTCAGTTATGGTTAATTTTCATTTTTGCTTTGTTTTTTTCCTTCAATCATATGCATTTACATTACTTTGCCGAGTTTCATACATTAAGTTCTAATATTGTGATTTCTTCTTTGGATATACGATACTGTATTTTGTTTATTGCTTCATTTTCATCATCTTCTATGGTTCAGTGGATGCAAATTATTCTTCCTATGTTTGACAGTTTTAACAATGGGGATAGGAATTGTCATACAATGAAATAAGTGGAACAGTTTTTATTTATTGCTGAAGTACAGTGATGAGATGATCTTAAGTCAGGTCAGAGTAGGCCAAGTCAAGTTTATATCAAGTCAGGGTTGGCTAAGGTCATGTTAGCTTATGTCAAAGTTGTCATGTTAGATAAACTGTCCATCTGAAGTAGTTTGTGTTCTTTGGTAAGCTGTTAGGCAAGCAGGCAGACATGGTGAAGGAGGTAACATTGATAGTTATAGGCAGTAGAGGCAGAATGGTAGGCAGCAACAATGAGGCAGGCAGGTAGGCAGCTCATGTAAATAAATGTACCAGACTGGTTCGAAAATGCAGTAAGGTCACTATGCACAGTTATACAAGATGCCATTATTACCAAGTGCTTTATCCTGTAAGGGGTTAGTCACAAGAAAAGGACCTCCTGGCAAATGTCACCTCTCTGTAATGTCCTCTCCCCCCTTGACACTACCTTCCCACATATAGCCTATCTTGTTGCTGGTCAGCTACCTATTACTACAGCATATATTCAGTTCACTCATACACATTCAGCATTTCTCAGACCTCAGCATATTTCTCAGTTTTCTCTATTACTCAGTCTTTCTCATCTCTCCATAAAGCTTAGCCATTTCCAGTCATCCATTTCCATGAATAATATTCACATAGTAACATCATAGTAACTTATCCACCTATCCCTTAGTCACTCCCCATACACTTCCGAGGTAGCTTTCCACTGCCATTTCAGCTGTGTCCCTCCTCGACTTCCATACTTTAAAGGATTGTAGCTACTGTATTGTTTGTCCACGTTAACTGATTTTTTTTTAGCTGGTTTCAAAAACTTTGTAGCAGAAAAGGATGATACTGCATAAAGGCTTTACCTCTTTTCCCTAAACCATTGTTACTTGTAAACCACTTTGTAGTTCTGTGGCAGAAAAGACAATATTGTACTGTACTGCATCATTGCATCCTTTCCATTGTACATTGGCCATTATTCTCATGTTAATCTGTTTACAGCTTAATATTCAGGATTGAGATAATTTTAGGCCAAGTTAAAGTGGACAGTGTAGTATCCTGTTGGACTACTGTATATGTACTCGTGCTTTTATTTTACCCTCTTCCTGTATTTGGACCCTACCCATGCCAGTTATTAGTGGAATTAGCATTTTCTTACCACTGATGCACTCATATCAAGCCATGGCTCTCAAAACTCTTGCAATTTTCCTTCTTTGTTACACTGATTAGTTCAGTCATCCTCTTTGAAATGGCGTACCATTCATTACTACCACATCTATATCTTGTCACACTTAACATATCCTCCAAGGATTACCCATGCTTTACTGCTGTGCATCATTGTTGGAACCAGTACGGTCATACACTTCATACACACAGTACCTGTTCCTTTGTTTTTTTATCAGTTCATTATGTCCATCTTAATTCCTGTTCATCATCCTGTTTCACTACATGTATTTTTTTTATTTAGTATACATTCATACAGCATTTCTTTGCTATCAGTTTTATCCCTCTAACTTCTATCCCACTAACATTATCTGTGCTTCACTGAAGAGCAGTACATTTTGATTGAGCTAGTGTATAGACATTTATCTCTCTATATGCCTCCACACATTCCTGTTTCCTTTCACTTCTCAGTTTTTCTCTAGCATCATCCAGGATTCACTGCTGTACAGTGTTGCAACTTATGTACTGCCATCTAACATTTCGTAGATACCTAAATATACAATATGTTACACAAACCCCATGTCACTTCACCCCTTCCTTCTCAGTGTTAGTGTTCGTACATTGTTATGTACCACTTTGTTCACTCACAGTTTCCTGTCATTGGACTCAGTGCAGAGTCTACTTCAGTTCTCATCTTTGTTCATGCTATTTGAATGCTAATCTTATTCCATCAGCATGCCTCTAGTCGGTCTGCCTATATAACCATTACTTTGCTTTTCCTTCATTCTGCCTATATAACCATTACTTTGATTTCCTTCATTCTGTAAAATCAAGTAACCTAACCCTCTCTTCCACTAATAAACTGGAATGGGGAAAATCCACGAGAACAGGCATAAAAACAGTTCATGTCAAGTTAAATGAGCAACACAATCTTAAATATTTCAATTCTCTCATCCACCCCACAGGCAGATATTAAAGTTTTTCAAGCAGACAGTTTCCTTTATAGACTATTGTAATCTACATTCATCTTAAAATCATCTTCAGAACCACTCCCTCCCAGTATTTTGTATTTCACTTTCACCACTACATCCACCACCACTTCTTTCAAACTCACTTCTCTGCCAGTGCTTCTCACTAAATAACACACACTTTCACTACCACCACACATCCTCACATTACAAACTTGCATATGCTTTTTCTTCCACTTCATTTCCTCATCCCCATCATGCATATCCAACTTTATAGCAGTCATGTGATACAATTACTTGTTTATAAAGATTAGAAGCATTCTCCTAATCATAATTCCAATGTTTATATGCAAGTAGCACAATGCATGCCACCCCAAATACAGTTTGTCAGTTTAAAATGACTGCAGTTTCAACTGATCAACTTTTGAGACCTTAAGATAACTCATATGATGGAAAGACATTTGTGACAACCATTGATACTCTTTATTTTTCAGTTACAGAAGCCATAGCTAAAATTGCTTAGTTACTTGTTTACAAACTTCCACTAAATTACTTTCAAACTGCATATGGGGTGATAAGTGCTGTATTAGACTGACAACCTAGGAACATTTGCTCCTTCAGAGCTTAAGGTTTTCTCTAATTTTTAGCTAACTCCACATTTATCAAGCTTTAGAAAAAATTACCTCAGCTGAAAGGGCTAAAACCTTGCAAGAAAAATTTATAACTATCAATGAACAGGGTGATCAAAAGTCAGGACACAGAACTTCGATGGTTTTGGACTATTGCCCCATACTGGAGGCAGGTGGAGTGTATTATATATATTTTTTAGCGATTATCCCATTCTTTCCAACATATGTGATGGAAAGAATGAATCAGTGGCAGTCTTGCAGATCCAGATATGAATGCTTTCCACCAAACAAACCATCTTATGTTCCAGAGAATATAGGTTAAAGTTTTTTTGAAGTATGTTATGTCAAGAACACAGTGGTTTGTTAAAAGTTTGCACCTCTGAAAACTTAATGGGCAAAATGAGATTGAGCAAAAATGTAGAAGACAAGGTTTCAAATGCAGAGGTTGGTGCTTTACAGAGTTTCCTGCTTTTAGAAAAATTAAAAAATGGTTGCAGTGGCTTTATTTCTCTACTTATTGTGAAGATAGACCAGTAATAATCAAGTTACACCAAGAATGGTAAAGTACATTACCCTGATTTTGAATATAGCATGAAATAAGTATGTCCTGATTTTTGTTAACCCTGTAGCAGTGCCAGAAATATGATTGACAAAAACAGTGTACATCACCAGATATAAAGGCAGGCTGTAGATAACTGTCCACTCATCACTGGAGGCAGGCATGTTGGCTGGCATCTATTTTATCTGCAATAGGTGGCAGTAGTAATTAAATTTTCACTAACAGCAATTTTATGATTGATATCGCACTCTTCAGTAGCAGATATAATTTGCAAAATATCAAGTATTAGTGTACAGTGCCATGAATTGCTCATTTGGAAGAATAATAACCACAATGATATTTAAGTCATATCCAGACTACCTTTACCCACATTTCTCTCAATCCTAATTGCTATCTTTGCAACAGAACCCACTGTTTGAATATTCCTGCATTGATAATACAAGTTATGAAAATATCCCAGTGAAATATTTCACTACAGTATATGAACTGCCAGACAAAATGCCCAGCCACTCCCCTAGAGCAGTGGTTCCCAGACTGATCATGGCATTTTCACGTGGTCAGTGGTGTAGTCACATCTTAAGTCAGGTGATGGAGTTTTATTTTTCAGGGGCAATACTGCATTTATGAGGAATCTTTCTGAAGCAACTTTTTTCTTTCAGCATTCTTGTGCAAAGCATGCCCACAGGCAGTGCAAGATCAGTTACCCATTTGCCTTTGATACTTTTCATAATGAGGTTGACAGTTTGGGGCAAATGGGATGCCATACTGGTATTAGCCACTTGGCTTTTGGGGTGTTTCAGCTTTGTCTGCCTTTCTTAGGAAGCATGTATCTAACTTGAGTATTCAGTTGAAAATGTATAATTATCAGTTTAACGTGGAAAATTCCCTTCCGTACCCTTTTCTAGGTCGACTGATACTGGTACCCCACTTTGTAGAAAAAATGCATTTTCAGCTGTTAATGTGTTCATGCAGTATGTGCAGGCACAACTTGTAATTTTTATCACTTTTACTCGACATGCTTGGTAATTCATTTCTTATGGAGATGTAGATGAGGCACCATAGTTATTGTATTAGTCAAAGGGAGCCATAAGAATGGCTGGGAACCCCTACCGTAGAGAGAGTGGCTATACTGTATTCTTTGCACCAAACCCCATTAACCAAATCAAGAGTTTTATCTGAATTATGTTTTACTGTTGCTGGATACAGTATGTACTTGGAGGGAGGGAGACCAGTGTCACATGAGTAACCCTCTGTGGCTAATAAACATAACCTGTGTATTGAGTTTTACTATGGCTCTGTTGCAAGCACTGTGCTGCTTTAAGTTTTATGAGTTTATTATGCCCTGGAGAGTATGACAAGTCTTAGAGGAGTAAGTCTGTATGGCTGCTTGACATAACCCTACATAATCCATGTTTCTGAAGCAGAATAATGCTGATGAAATCCATACCTAACAGGCAGTTGTTCAAAGAGTTAAGTGATGAAATTAAGGAATATATTGTCAGGGAAGTTGTCATACCATTAAATGTAGTAGAGGTAGATCACTAGTGAAGGACAATGCGAAGTCTGCCCGAGAGGCCATGGTAACAGATTTTTTTCATACAGTGTGCTCTAAGGAAATAGTTTTATTAGTTTGTCTTATGTTAAATGATTTGGACTGATGCCTGGCCAGAGGTTCTTACACCAATAAGGTAGTATGGGATTGGCTTCAGTGTCAGTATGCAAGGTAATAATGTTCCATGGCAGTTACCTATACAAATGCAATCACAGAAAACATCCTCATCTGATGTCAACTCACTCTGCTCAGATCAATGTTGCACTTCAGCATCAACACCCAGATACCCGTCACATCCTCACATCAGACAGTGTCCTTTATCTCGCCATCATCAGCAGCACACGCACCCTCCTTTCTCGACCACCTGCAAGGTTACTACAGGTTAGTGGCTGGAGTGGAATAAGCCAATCATTTCAAAACTATACATATTTTGAGGCTATTATTTTAACTCCCATTTTTAAAACTCTGGCTGCAGTGAGTCTGGAAGTTGATCATCATATGCTAGAATACAATACGATGTCCTTTATTCCCAGTAAAAATATACAGTATACTGTACTGAAATTGATAAATTTCTCAAGCTAAGTAAAACCATCTCATATTCACCAAATTAAAAGCAGAAGTAATTTGCAGCCAAACATTTAAGCCATTAGTATTAGTCTGTAAAACTGTGGAGCTGTGTGAATGTGCTGATCTTTTCACTGAGCTTACTGGTAATTTTTTCTACCTGTACTTTGTTTCTGGATTCTGCCTCATGCCACCCTTAGGTAAAATATTATGTATTAGTCTGAAGCAGAATTATTTCCAAGCTATCTCTGTTATTTTCAAGTTTGATTATTGACAGTAACCAAACTTGTGTTGAGGTATACAGTATTTTTTTCAGGTATTATTTGCCAGTACTAAGATTTAATCATTATGGTAGAGCAGTAAGTTTAAATTTTGTAAATCTGCAGCAAAAATTTATATACATTTTAAAGCCATATTAAGTTGCTTTTATCAGACTTGTCTAGAAAAAATGCCCATACTAAAAAGGAAAGTTACCCCTTCACATCCACTTTGACACCAGTCACCACCTCCATAATTTTTTGTCTCTGGCAGCGAATTCAAATTCTTCAGTGGCCTCATGTCGGCAGCTGCAGTGTTTAGCAGCCATTCATCCATCTTTCCCTCCCTTGTCGGCATTGAATTCTTCCTTGACCCCATGTGTCAGCATCTACAAAAATCCACATTATTCCGGTTTGTAACACCTATGCTGATACTTTTATGACAATTTATATTCTAGTACATTTTACGCTTACTGGTTAAGGAGGGAAAACCTGTAGAAACAAAACTGATTGTTTCTTAAAATAGAGGAAAATGCAACAAATTAGGATTTAATTACTGCACAGATAATTACTTCATCTGCAGCAACTACAAAGTTGGAGTTTTAACATATCTCTGCATCGGCAAACCTATATCTACAACATCCATAGTCATCACCTCTGCACCAGCATCCTAAATTATCAGCTTTAAGCCATCCTCTCTCCCTGGCATGAGCAGCTGTGATAAGGTAAATTATATCGTAGTTTAATATTCAGCTATCTTCAGTTATGTGGACCTTCAGGATAGAATTTTCAAACTGGAGGGGTTAGTTAGTTTTCATTAACTCTTTCACAACTAGAGTGCTTTTGCCAGTAAAATTGTCTGGTACGTAGCAGCAAGAATACATTACAAAAACTCATGGTAGTGAAGGAATTAACAGCTAAGACCTCAGTAATGCAAATTGTAACAAGGATGTACTCCGCTGGTATGTTACAGATAATTTCGTCTTTCACAACAGCAAAGGAGTCATCACTTGTACCTTATAGTCATCAGCTTCTGTTGCCACCAGCCCGAAGCAGTCCTCCTGTCGCCACCAGCCTGAAGCTGTCCTCCTGTCGCCACCAGTCCGAAGCCGTCCTTCTGTCGCCACCAGTCCGAAGCCGTCCTCCCTTCATTGTCATCCTGGAACTGTCTTCTATCAGCTGTGATAAGGTTGATATATAATTGTTAACTCATACTAGCATCATAAGCTAAATCTAATAGGCATTCATAGTAAATGTACAGTATTGTAGAAGAGAATACAATGAGAAGAACATTCTAATGAAGAGGTTAAGTTGTGCATTAACAATGCTTTCATAAGTTTATGATATGGCAGTTGCAGGAATGTATTTTAAATTAAATACTGTGATGCAAAGAACCGATTTAAATTATCACCTCATCAGCAACAGTTGTCAAGTCAGCAGTGGTGGAAGTGTTGGTCAGTGGGATGTTGCCATCACTGTTCTCAGCAGCTCCCATCACCAATAGCATCCATCTGTGGTATGACCAATATATGCCGATGTTTATGTTGAAAAATAATTGTATAATGTCCACATTTCATTAATACTACTAGTATTTGAACAATGGATATAATTATAAACTTGAACAGTGTAGATGAATCTAAACAATATGCAGTAAATTTGTATATAGAAACCTTAGTCGCAGCAACAGCAGAGTCAGCATCCTAAATCAGCTTGAAGCAATTCTCCATCCATCGCCTCCACCCCGGAGCAGTCGTCCATCCATCGCCTCCACCCCGGAGCAGTCGTCCATCCATCGCCTCCACCCCGGAGCAGTCGTCCATCCATCGCCTCCACCCCGGAGCAGTCGTCCATCCATCGCCTCCACCCCGGAGCAGTCGTCCATCCATCGCCTCCACCCCGGAGCAGTCGTCCATCCATCGCCTCCACCCCGGAGCAGTCGTCCATCCATCGCCTCCACCCCGGAGCAGTCGTCTATCCATCGCGTCAGCAGCTGTGAGGGTTAATGCTGGATTATTGACTTATCTATGTAATGGATATGGTAGAGAAACTCATTTAGTCCTCCTGCAGTGTAGGTGCCTGACTCAAGGTAGGTTGCTGTACTTCAGGACATATGAGTGGGTGACATGCCCACTTCCTTTGATGGTAGGTTTAAAACCTGTCTGCTTGTGGGGATCAGATATAAGGCTGTCACTGCATCAGGAATTCCAACAGGTAGACCACCAGGCACCAGATAATGATTTAAAATCCATCCATTGTAGTCTTTTCAGGAGCATAGGAGTTAGAGGAGGGAAGCAAGGCTACACAGTCCAGATATTTATGCAAGTGATCATTTGCCTTTTCCCCACTGGTACTAAATTAGCCATGAATGTAAACCTGTGGAACAACTGGTTGGAGTGCCTCAAGCCACCTGACACACAACTGATCTGTTTATCATTCTGGTATGATGTGAATATAATTATGCCGTCAGAAACATGACATGTTCAAAATATTGCTTAGAAGTGGCACAGAGATGTAGTTATGGATAACAAGACAGTTCTCAGGGTGATAAATTTTTCCCACTTTTAATATCTTTATGGTGCTGGCCATTAGTTTAAGTACTTTTATTTGAATATATTTTGATATCTTCTGGACTGGACTGAATTCTTCTAACTTCCATATTTAGTTCAGCTTAGGACATACCAGTCTTAACATTAGGGATGAAAAAGCTGTATCTGACTTAAGTTCTGAAAGTCAAATGCTAAACACACCAGGTTGGTGGTAGAAGGATTAAAAGTGCATTGTGTTGTGGTAGTAAAGTCAATAGTAAATTAATGTATTGGAAAATAATGTATTAAGGTTCCATTGTTGCCTTGGACTCTGTTTCTGGAAATAACCCGTGCTTACAATGAATTCCCATGTTGAACAGCATCTGTTAATGTAATGTCCATACTGACCTCAGCAGTGATGTCCTGTTAGTCGGCCTGGATGTAGACTGTCCTTCCATCAGCATCCCCGTCTCGGCTGCTCTCCTTCCATCCTTTCCTCCATGTCAGCCTGGATGTAGCCCGTCGTCCTGTCACAGCGGCTGCCCTTATGTCAGCATCTGTGGTATGGGTTAATAGTTTTTGTATACTGATAATTTACTTTTCTTTGACCCCTTGAATCTGGGCGACATCCTTTTTGGTGTATTCTTGCTCCTGTCACGTTATCTTAGAAAAGGCCCTATGTCTTAAAGGGGTATGTTAATGCTGAATCAGACACCCTGTTTGAAAACTGTCCAAACCTTTAAAAAAATAGATGGCAAGAAAAAAAAATGTCCCCCACACTCTTAGTTATCTTAAATCATTACTGTATAAATATAATCACAGTGAAACTATGATAGTAGAACTAGTGCTTCTTTGAGCCATGATAAATATTTAGTCAGTCCAGTTTTACCCCCATTGAGGTGTAAGGGCCCTAGGCTAGGCTACTGTAGTCCAGTACATGGAAAATAAGTGTACATCCCTATGCTAGGCAATCACTGCAACTAGCATGATGTGACCATTGTATTCACATGGTGGTCAGAAGCGTGCATATGCTAAGTTTCACCTGACAACTAGGCCACATTCAGCATGAATACCTAGTTGGTTTATCTATTGCCAAACACCTTAATTCCACAAGGGGTGGCCACAAACAAATCTCCTGGTCATCCTGTCCCCTGTCATTTCACTTCCCTGCTCCCACGCCCCTCTCTCATATACCTCTCTACGCCATCCCTCCATCTCATCCATAGCCCCATAGCCTCCCCCTTTCCACCTCACTCACTCACACTCTCGTCAGTCTCTAGCTCTCCCTCTCCATATGGCTAAACCACCTCAGTGTATTTCTCCTAATGCTTTCTATTGCATCCACATTCACATCACAATGCTCCTTCACTTCATTTGTCAGTATCTCCATGTGACTCCACATGCACCTCTCAAGTAACTCATTTCCACTGCTCTCCTCTTGTCATTTGTCCCTCCAACAAGGTCCAAGCTTGACTTCCACACGTTAGAGTTGGTATCAATACTGTCATTGCATACCAAGTCATTGCATAAAATTTGATGAGCCTTAGTTGTGACTAAAAAATCTTGGTTACTAGTCAGATTAGTGTAATGACCATGTGCCTGACGGCATGAGGCGAAAGGGGTTAGGGACCCATGCTAGGTAAAGAAACAAGATGTGATGAATAATACTGCTGAACAAAATGTCTTTGCAGATCCTGACCTCTGCAGCATCAGGTGCGAGTCAGCAGTGATGTCCTTGCTGTCAGGCCGAAAGTATCCTGTCCTGTCAGCATCCCCATCTCGGCTGCTCTCCTTCCGTCCTTCCTCTGCATCAGCCCAGATGTGGTCCGTCCTTCCGTCAGCGTCCCTGTCTCGGCCGTAGCCCTGTCATCCTTCCCTCCTTTGGGTCAGCATCTGTGGTAGGGGTTAACATTTGTCTGACCCTCTTTCTCCATCTGTTTCTTATTTTTTTTTATTTATTTTTTGCTCATATGTTGTAAAGTAGAACTATGCAAGTACATTACTGTACAGGGTAACAGTACACTGTAATGGCCCGTCACATATTACCCCTTCCTAACTGCAGGGACAAGAGGCTGGGGTACTCTGGTCCAGTGCATTAAAGTTTAGACAGCCTGCCCTTTTCCCCTCTGTGGCATTATCTGTACATTATTGATAATCCAACAGTCACACACAGGACTTTAGACAAACCATTTGAACTGGTGTGTTCTGACCAGTATTCTTAGGGTGACAGGAATAATGCACTTGCTGAATAGTATGCAGTATATAGTTTTCACCTAATGGAACTGGGCCACTCCAGCTTCATTAAGTTGCTGGTGCATGAAACTTTACATAGAGATGCAGGAATGAAGTTTACGAATCTGATCAGTCCTCCAGTATTACAATTAGTTACAGAGCTGAAAGGTATTGATCTTTGTGAGGTTAAAACATACTGAAATGAATGCGATTAATATCTTGCAGGTACTGACCTCAGCAGCATCGAGTTGGGGTCTACAGTGTTGTCCTGACTGGCAGCCCAGATGTCCTAAGTCCTTCCATCATCTGCTATCCTCCCCTCCTCTCTGGTCAGCACTGAAGCCAGTCCTTCTGTCAGCATCCCCATGTTGGCTGCTTCTATCTGGTGTCCCCTTCCTCGCGTCGGCATCTGTGGTAGGAGTTAATGTTTTTAGTCAGGTGCCAGAGAGCACATGTATTGGACATTACATTATGCCTCGATTGCCTGGTTATACAAATTTCCCTCAACTCCACAAATTTCCCTACTCCCACCCCCCCAAAAGCAGGATGGTGAAATGCAGTGAGGTAATTTTAGCTTACAGTCCTCCATGCACACTATGTGATAGCACTGACTTCTTGAACAGAATTTGATTATTTTTCCACTGCATCAACTGCACACATTTCCATCAATTTTCTCCCCGACAGGTCACTTATGGACAGACAGACTATTAATGTGACAGTAAAGCTAGATGGACAGTGACTAGGCACTTTACCCCATTATGTACCATATCATTTGTACAAGCTCCATCCAACATGTTTGTTTGCATCAACCTTGGTCACCTAATTGCGGCTTTTCATGCTGCTCGATCTCTGGCAGCCTGCCTATTCAGTCCAGTATCCCTCAGGCCACACTATGACCTCATCCCAGGTCATTTTGGTCTCTCACAGCCCTACCCCAGACTTTCACTCTTCTTACCCTCAGCACCCAGTTTTCATCCTCAATACTTTCAGCATAGCCAAACCATCTGTATCTACACCTCTTGATCACAGCGATACATTAAAGTCTCATCCTTCCTCTCAATTTTTCAGTCACAATCCTGTCCCCTCCCACCAAGGCCATGTATTCATGGATGCATTACACATCCATCTTATTGTCATTTCTGTTTGAGCCAAAGAATATCTTCCTTAATTGCCCAAGTCTGACTACCATACAGCATTACATTCCTCAGTGATGGGAGTGGCAGCAGCTCCCTGAACTTCTTCCAGTCACTCCTTACCATAGCTACATAGCTCCAGTCTTGCCTC
The DNA here is from genome assembly GCA_018397915.1 of Birgus latro. Taxonomy (NCBI): domain Eukaryota; kingdom Metazoa; phylum Arthropoda; class Malacostraca; order Decapoda; family Coenobitidae; genus Birgus; species Birgus latro. The sequence continues at coordinate 18,195 of JAGKTI010014288.1, forward strand.
CAGCACATAACATGTCTCAGAATTCCTCCATGCACTTACTTCTCCAAGATCAATCCTCTACCCCATTATCAAAATTATTTCCCCATTTCTTTACTACTAATAGATTGTGTGGCATTGGCTTTATAGGTTGGAGAGGGACAGTGTATATATATATAAAATGGCGCAATCAGTTGTGACTTACTGTCAAGTTCAATAGTCATGTCTTTAATGTGACTGATAAATTAACATTTAGGAAGAAAAAATTGTACTCTGCCCTTTTACCATATGTTCCATTTTACTCCTAATAAGCTCATGTGCCTTTTACAGAATTGTTAAGAATAGAAATACTGATATGATATAGATGGGAAAAACACTACCTACCCAGTTATGGTGCCTTTCTACTATTTCCAACCTCGCTTGTCCTGTCTTGGCTCATCTGTCCTTGCCTTATTTTGCACAAGGCTCCTCCAGGCCCCTCCATGCCACCCTGCAACAGATACACACGCCAGAGACCATTTTGGACATAACAGATGTATTAGTTCCCCAGCATTCACTTTACATATGCATATTCTTACATTTACTTGTTTTTTTTTAGCACATACACAACCCCTTCAGCTTCAGGCTTCTTTCCTGAACTGAATAAAATTGTTCGGAGGTAGCAAAGGTAGTGTAAAGTATGAGATGGGAGATAGACTTGCAAAAAGTAGTTGAGTTTGATAGTCTGCACAAGAAAATTGATATAGGTAATGGTATATGAAAGGAAAGATGACATTTTAACCAGCAGCACAAGGTAGAAAGAAGAAACACAACTGTAGGTTCAGACAGGCGAGATACTTTGTGTTTAAAGAATCTGGGAGCTGTATTGTGTAATTATGGCAGAATGTAGAATGAAGCTAAGGAGAAACCACATCAAGGGAGAAGAGCAATCGGAGTTTTGTATTTTTAAGGGTAGGAGAGTTAGGGTGGAGGCTCCCAGTGTGAATGCCTATTGCCTCTACTTTCGTATGGGTGTTACACCTTGGCTGTGAGTGACAGCTGTCTGTTAGATTGCAAGCCCTCCTTAGAGCTGGAGGCATGGGCAGGATTGAGGGTGTAAGAAAGTGAAATTTATGAGCATTATGGAGTCCAAGAAGCTATAGAGGTGAGCTGTGGTATTGCAGAATACACTGAGATGGCATGGACATGTACAAAGAATGCACATACTGTACATAGGATGCCAAAGAATGTGAAATTGAGGTAGAGGGCAGTGTTTGTTTAGATGGAGGCCAGTGTTGGTAGAGACAGACCTCATGTATTGTTGAGTAGAACTTGACATTGATGAAAGAGTAGGAGTTCCTGAGAAAGAAGTGTGTAAAGATAAGGTAGCCTGGAGACACATTTGTCATGGCCATTCTTTGTCTGGGGGTTCCCAGGAGGGAGCAAGGCTTCAGAGATAAGTATAGATGTTAGAACTGCATGCTTTGATAGAACATTAGGCAAGTCATGTTTAAGCAAAAAATCATATAGGGATAAGAACAAAAAGCTGACGAGGTTGTGTGCAAGTTTCATACGTTACTTTTGTTCTCATTTACTGAACTGAGAGCTGCTAATAACATTGAGTCATTGTGAAGGGGAAATTCTGTACATATTTAACAGTTCATACTTACAAACCATTTTATTTTATGTCTTGTCGATGCTGCTCATGTTGATCGTGACATTGGTGATGATGCTGGGATAAGTCAACCCGAACACAAACCCTCGCCGACCAACCAACCCAACCAGTAACACCAATAAACCAACCAATCTAGTTCATCTACGTAAGTTATCGAATTACCTAACAACCTGTAATTTCTTACCTAACTCAGCCTGCCTAATTAATGTAACTAAATCTGCCTAAATCATTGAACCCCTACCAAACTTTAAATTGCCTGCATAACTGCCAGCCTAACTAATAGCTTGCCTTAAATATATACTGCAACAGTCACCTGCCTAAAAAACTACCCATTTAACTTAACCCTCCTGACTAACCACCTACCTACCTTACCGAACTTAGTACCATAGTAACTTCACCAACACCAGGGAGGAAAATGGTTAGTGCATACATATACATACTGCATAATAGAAAAGTGGAAAACATTCAGGTGTACATCAGTTTTAATGCTTTAAAATTATTCATTGAATGATTCTTTAAGCTTGAACACTGCCACCTCAAGGCTATAATGTATTTTTAAATCCACAGTACTGTACTTCAAAAGGCTTAATAGAAATCAAATTTATGGTGGCAGTTCAGACAAGCAGTATTAGACAAGAATGAATGTTTACTATACCTTTGTATTTGAGCCATTTTTCTTTTTAATACTCCCCTGGTCATCTAATAAGGCAGATTGGAACGCTTGCAGTCACGAAAGTTGCATCCACAACCTGGGAAAACATTAAATATTTGTCCTTGCAACACAAATTCCTATTTAAGAGAAATGATTAAGTATAATACAAGAGCAATACATAAATTACTAATAAACAGCATGTTTAGTGAATTCTCTTGACCTCCCCCTTCCCCTAAGTTTCCTCAGTTCAAGGATGCAATTGGCAGTCTGACCCCATTATATTCTGTTCACCCTAACTTGGCTGAGATTTCCATCCTTGACAGTTCAAGTCCAGCTGCTACAGATTTATGAATGGTGGACACTTGTAATCTGGTGTATGGATTATTTTTTTTATATTTAAATTGTTTTTCCTTCCTTTGTTCATCTTTAAAAAAAACTTGTATAATGCATATCACTTCATGATTTCATTTTTTTTTTTTTTTACAACTTAAGATTAAAGATAGATTGCAGTTTAGGCCAAGTTAGAGTAAAGAGTATAGCAGTGGGTACCCTTAGACTGCTTTATTCAGCTTATGGTAACTGTAGTAAAGGGGTTTAGATTAAACTCCCGGTTGAAAAAATCACATACCAGTGTGGAGGTAGTAAGAAAGTTTACATGATTTTATACAAGTGTGGAGGTAGCAAGAAAGTTTACATGATTTTAACCAGTGTGGAGGTGGCAAGAAAGTTTTACATTAAGACCAACGGATTTAAGGGTTATAATAAAGGGGAACCCAACTTAAATGGACGCTAAATTGAAGTATCCGTATCAAAAGCTTTTAATATTGTGCTGGGTTTGTCAGTACATAGTAGATGCACTGTTGGGTGGGATTTTCTTGCAAGTACGAAAGGGGGAGGAGCATGACAGTGGAACGTAATGGCTAGTGTAAAAAAAAATTGAGATATATCAAAATTAAGAAAAGTTGATATTGTACTGAAGCAGGCACCATCCATGCCGTACGGTTTAGTATTAACTTAAGGGTTTCGAGAACAAAGGTCGAGGCACGAAACAAGCTGTTCATATCCATTAAGTTTACGAAGTTATTTGAATACCAGTAAGTAGTACAAAAGACTACTTCCGTCGTAAGCTGGAATAAAGTTCGATGTCCTATTCTTAGCAACATTCAGTCTCCTATGACAGTTTAATGCAGTAAAAGTCTAACGTTAGCTGAAAGATAATACCGGAGACAGATCGTTAAATTCGTATATGTTAATAGGAATTCCTCTATCAGTTCATGTAATTACGCGGCTCAACACCGAGGTTCTTGTAAAATAGTCCCTATATAGAAAGTAATCATACTTCAGCCCAGACTTTTTCGGCCTGTGCATACGATTAAGATACCAGTCGAAAT